>MU225736.1:983683-998896 GCA_018584345.1 Thuja plicata
CAACTTACTAAAAATAGCAAGTTTCCATAAATAGCAGCTCTGCACAAGGTAGCCCTTATTAAAAAGAAAACAGAAATATTTTTGGGTGATGCAAGATTGCCCTTACACCCAGGATGCTCCTGCATCATTTCCCATGATAGAATAAGGCACTAGTCTAATCATTATTTGGATTATAGCTATTCAATTCATTTTTTATAATTTTGTGATATCTTATCTATCTGTTCATTTTAATTTACATACATATTTACTAAACATTCTTTCAATTACTCAAAGTATTCCAGTTTATAGTTTATGATATATTAATCTTAGTTAGATTTCTTTCAAGTGCCATGCCATACTTGAGAGAGAGGGTTTGAGGTGTATTCTATTTTCTATAAAAAGCCTTAAGACTTGAAGGATAAGTTTAAGGTATAGGCCTACCAACCTTGGTTCGATAGAGCCAGAATTGCAGAGGGTTCAACCTTGCCTTGGTTGAATCTTGTTAGTTGGCCAAATCACTTGGGTTTCTCAGCATTAGATTGGAAATTCCATAGGGAATCAAATCTATTGATTTGAGCACCAACATGGGGAATGCGCTTCTTCCTTAGAGAATCACCTTAAACCGATAATCCTTCTGATTGGTATATAAACAAGATGTGAACCAAAGTTCCATTTTATTTCTAGACAAGCTCGGGCGAGGTGAGTTGATGATATCCTGGATTGGGTGAATATCCCTAAGTATCCAACATGGTCAACTAGGCTCTTAAGTGAGTCAAACATGTATAAAATGATTGGATAGATGCCACAAACCCTACTACAACCTTATTAAATAGAGACCTACCCGATTCACCTCCAAAAAAATACCTTATTATAGTGCAAGGGGTTGCAAAATTTCCCCCAAGACTCCCAACATATATTTTCTAGGATATTATGGTAGTAAAAGATATCTTCACTAGCACAACAATAATATTTGGAAATGACAAAAACATGTGCGCCTACGTTGTGGACCTTCATGTCCTAGTAGTATGACAATCGCTATGTGAGCTAACAAACATTCAAGAATTGAGCCTATAACATTATATCTTGAAGCCAAATTTGACCTATATTAATCTATTTGTCCTTGTCTCAAGACCTGTGATAGATTACAAAACACATTGTCTATTGTGCTTGTTCTATGATCAGTTTCCAAAAATACAAAACCAACATAAAAAATTGTCAAAATGCATCCAACGTGTTCAAATATAGGCTGCCAACATCAAACCTGTTATGCAATCAGAATCCTTGTTCTAGAAATCAATTTTATCAAATCGATGCACTAATTTGAGATCTTTTGCATACTATCTCTTTTTTCGCCGCAATTGACCACATCTTGCCACAATTAACAAAATTGTACCACAATAAACTAGTTTATTGCCACACTTGAGCCTTTAATTACCACAATCAATGATTGTTTACCGTAGTTGACCTTTCACTTTGCCGCAATCGGTGAAATTTTTCCACACTTTAGCAAGAAATATGAACAATTGTTTTTACTTGAAAACCTTGGAAAGATTCCCCATTTTGTGTGAAAAGACAAATGTGTACATCCCAGAAAATGTGAATAATATTGTGTGAATCTCAAAACATCAAAGATCATCCATTCTTTGAAAGTAGGATTATTGTCTAAACATTGTTAGTTCAAAAGTTTAGACTCGATTATCTTGATCCTCTTATCTCAAAAATCATCAATCTCTATCAGTGACTTTGTCCAAGGTAATAGTCAAAGAATCCTATTCTAACATCACCAAGTCTTTGAGATCAATAGAAATCAAAATCTGCCCCTAGAATTACCCTTGTCCAAATATAACTCAGACTCTCCTAGAAAGGTTATCCTTTTTTGTTTTCTTTATATCACTTATTTTAGTCACAAAATCTAGATAATACTATGTCTCACACACCTTATGGAGGACCTTACACTAGGTCTAAGACTAGGACACAACTTGATGAGTCCTATATTAACCAATTTCCCCCATGGGAACAAGAGCGATAGGATGACCCTTTCAAAAACACTAGTCCTTATCTTTTCATTGAGAATCCCTGTAGACCAACATTGTTCCAAGATGTCATAGAGGAGGATCTCAAAGATATAGAGAAAGATGCCTATTCTACACAAGTTGTTGACGCTGTTTTAGAGAGAAATCCGGAAAGGTTCTTATCCATATTGATTAAGAAGGGAGTCAAACTCCCCGCTGAATTTAATGTGTCAACAATATGGCCCGAGAATCCTCTCGCAGGTCAAAACACAACTCGACCCTCTCAAAAAAAACCTGTGATATCCTAAGTCTTTCCATCATTAATGATAATGACATAAGCCCAGACTGTGTCAAATCAAATTAGCTCTATAAATCAAGCTAGCACTTCCTCCACACAAAGCATGACAGGGTCCCAACTAAGTGTACCCATGGTCACTAGTGTACCTCAAGCCTCGGCCTTATGTCCTTTCACATCATTCTCTCATGCTATGTCATCAATTCCGCAAACAAGAAACAACCCATTTGCGACTGTTCTGGTACTACAGTCTATCCATGCCAACCTTGGGCTACATACCTTGCTCCCACAGGGATCAATCTCTGTGGGTCTGACATTTAGTCAACATCCACCCAAGGCTACACCTTTTCTTCTACAAGGATCACAACAACCCCAATCTAAATAATAACAAACCCAACAACAACAACAAACCCAACAACAACAACTACATAATCAGTCTTAGACCAATCAAATGCCCCAGTATCAGAATCACACACTGGAGAACCAATATCAAGTCCCAAGGACTAGATCATATGTCCCAACTCAAGGGACACAGAGGTGCAACCTCATACCTACCACAGTACATAAATTCAATGCCACCAATGTTCCTCAATCTTAGACAAACATGTTAATCTAGGAAGTGCAAAGTCTACAAACCCAAATGATGGACATGCAAAATCAGGGGCAAACCAAGTCCTACACCGCAGAGGATTTGTACCCATACCTCTTTGATCACTCATTTCACATGTCTCCATTTCCCACTCATTTCTTGGTACCCAAGTTTGAAAAATACAGAGGCAACACCAACCCCATTGAACATATTAGAGAATTATTTTCTAGTTGCATCAAGGTTGCACATGATGAAACATACCTAATGTGATTATTCCCACAAAGTCTAGCCAGACCAGCAATGGAATGGTTCTCACAATTACCCCATGGAATTTTGTCTTGGTGAGAATTGGCCAAAAAAATCATTTCTCACTTCCATCATAACATCAAACACAAGGTCAACATCAAGGACCTCTATGACATTAAACACAAAGATGGAGAATCCTTTGTGAAATTCCTACAAAGGTGGAGGAGCACTGAAAATAGAATAATGTATGACGTACCCAAGGAAGACCTCATAGTCATGGTCATTGACAATCTGATCCCAAATATGTCATTTACCATAGAATTATAGTTGGCTCCTAACTTCAAGCAACTCATCGAACAAGGAGTTTTCTGTGAGAAAAACCTGGTCAAAAGAGGTATCCTTGTAGACCCTACCCAAAAAAACAAAAAATGAAACTACAATGGATAAATCCAAGTGGTGGAACAAGAATAAGAATGTCACCAGTGATGGTTTCATTGACATAAAGATGGTCAATTATGCTCAACCCAAGGTGTCACTACAAGGAGCACCTATGGAAAACCAAAAACCCATGGTGCCCACTCAGCAAGTGCACACTCAAAACCAACCACCCCTTGTTCAAGCAGTAGCTATGTCCAACAATCAACCCAATGCACAATGCCACAAATGTTTCTATTTCCTAAATGAGACTACACACCATTAGGGGAGTCGATATAATCAACCTTAAGAAAGTTGATACAATCCAATACTATCACTTTGACTAAAATCAGATAATACGAACATGGTGCCGTTAAACCAAAGAGGTGGAATGATAATGAATTTTTCAAATTTCATCAGGTAAAAGGACACAAAACACCCAATTTCCATATATTGAAGAACACCATTCAAGATCTAATTGACACTAGGGTTATCAATGTCACAAATGCCCAATCCAAGGGCACAACTGATCATACAATATTCAATGACACATTCCATGATCATAACAAAGGGAAATCCTCAAGGTTTGGTGGATAGTCAAAACAAGTAAATTACACCTATGCTAACACTAAACACCATCAACTACATCAATCCTTCAGATAGCTATGTGGCTACCATTACTATCAGAGACACACATGCTAAATGTGTTGTCACCACGCATCATTCCAAAGTTGTCTTGCAAGGAGCACCTTCCACATCAGATATACCAGCTAATCCTCCAACAACCTCTAGTCCACATACTAGTCTAGTGGATCAGCTAAAGTGTACGCCTTCCCAAATATCTATGTTCAACCTTTTGCGCATATCCCTGTAGTACAAGCAAGCTCTTGACCAAGCACTCCAAAATGCACCTGTCCCAAGGGACATAACTCCAAAAAGATTCTAAACCATGGTGAACTACATAGCTTCCAATATGCATGCAACCTTTACAGATCATGATGTGCCACTGCACAAGCCTCTACATAATGATCCCTTGCACCTTCACATCCAAGTTCACAAACACACAATCCATAGGGTCCTCATTGATGGTGGAGCCGGGTTAAACATATGTACTTTAAAATTAATCAAAACCTTGGGATATTGTGAATCCAACATTGATGTCACAAGAAGAATCAATATTAGGGCCTATGATGAGGAGGAAAGGTCTTTAAAAGGTATCCTTATACTACCAGTCTGAATAGACCTAGTTATTAAGAACACTCTGTTCTAAATCCTAGACCTAGATTTGGGGTATAAAATGTTATTGGGAAGACCATGGATCCATGAGATGAAAGATGTACCCTCTACCTATCATCAGTGCATCAAGTTCCCATACCAGGGGCAAAAATAATCATTGAAAGAGATCCAAACCTGTTCCAATACTACAACACCGTCAAAAGAAGTATTGAAAATTAAGTACCTTCAAATCAGGAGGCAAGCATTCTGTCCACCTCAAACTCTACTCCCAAGGATGTAACAAGAAGGGAAGGGAAGATATTCATTATAGACAAAGGATGTGGTGAGTACAGCTATGAAGAAGATTTTACCATCATGAACATGCCTCAAAGTCGAAGGTCATATGGCATGCCTCAACCAGTGACAACACCTAAAACCCCAGAGCCAGTTTTGGTTCGATGTCCAGCCACCACATTTGTCAAATGTGGTGACATTGTAGAAGAGAACCCTTTTAATTCAGATATAAACACTTGGTTGTATCAAGACCCATAAGAAACACTTCAAGAACACATACCAATGTCGACATATGGAGCTAGCTTCACAATGCTGTAAAAGTTTGGGTATGAAAGTACAAATGGTCTAGGGGCAAGACAACAAGGTCTAATAGAAATGTCTTTACTACCAAACCAGAGAAATAAGAGAGGGTTAGGCTATATGAAAAACATAACTAGTACTACCACCTAAGACATAACCATTGATCAAGAGAAAGTTGTAGAATTACACCGGGGGAAAAACTCAGAACATGCATTAATCAGCAATATACTCCAACAATTATTGCCATCAGAAGTGATAAACCCTTATTCTTGATTAAACCTTAACCAAGATATCTAAGATGGCAAGGAAATTGAGACATCTGATGAGTGTTCTAGTGCAACCGATTCCCATGAGTACGAGTGGAGATCCATCCACAATTCTGAACCAACCATCCTAGACTATTCCCCTTAGTCAGTCAACACTATACACCTTGAAGATATGTTCATCCAAATGACCATAGAGGACCAACCATATATTAATAAGCATATTGATAACAATTCCTTAGGTGGTGCATCCACATCACATTTTAGTTTTGTCTGCACTATCATCATAGTCCGATTTACCCAAAAAAAGACACCTCCCATGAGGACCTTTGTCTAGTACACCTTGAACTGATAGAGTGGGATAAACAAGGACAAATTGATATAGATCTCTTTGAAAATGATGAAGCCATTTTAGACTTCACGGGACTTAGAGAAGGCATGCCATCAGGGAACCACAAAACATGTTTCTCTATTGACCTTGATAGATCAACCTATTTTGGGGAGGAAGCTCCTCTTTCTAGTAAAAAAAAAAAGAAAAAGAAAAAAAGAACAGTCAGTAAGTGAAAATTGCAAGGTGCTTTCTGACTCAAAAAATGAAAAAAAGAAAATAAAAGATGTATCTTCTGGTGAAAACCTCTCCGCGGCGCTAGAGGATGGAAAAATGGAACTCCTCCCCTTAACAAAGGAAAAGTCCGCATTACTAGCTGAGGAAACATAAGAAGTCAACCTAGGTGTTGAAAAAAACCCAAAGAATATCTATTTGGAAAAATCAATTACATAAGAGGAACAAGAGAAATTCATTAGCTTCTTCAAACAAAGGCAAGTCAAATTTGTATGGTCCTACTCTGACATGCCATGCCTAGATTTGAAGCTAGTGTTACATCATCTACCATTGTTACCAAATGCCAAACTTGTCAAGAAAAAGTTGAGAAAGATGCATCCACATGTCACATTACTTGTTAAAGCAGAGTTGAAGAAACTACTAGATGTTGGATTCATATGACCAATCCCATACGTAGATTGGATATCTAATCTGGTGCCAGCAACCAAGCATAATGGTTAGATCTACATTTGCACATATTTCAGAGATCTAAACAAAGCTTGTCCCAAGGACGACTTTCCTTTACCGAATATCGACATGATAGTAGATCTCACAGCAGGACACCAGATGTTATCACTCATGGATGGCTTCTCAGGATATAACCAAATAAGGATTGCACCAGAGGACCAACAGAAGACTATATTCACATATTCCTGTGGCACTTACTACTGGAATGTAATGTTATTTGGCCTTAAAAACATAGGAGCAACATATAAAAGGGCTATGACCACAATATTCCATGATCTCATTCACAAAATGATGGAAGACTATGTCGATGACATACTAGCCAATTCAATGCTCAGAGAGGATCACCTACAAGTTTTGGGCCCCATATTTGATCAAATGCAAGAATACAAGGTCCAACTAAATCCAAAAAGTGCGCATTCGGGGTCATCGCATGAAAGATTTTGGGATTCATTGTGTCACACTGATACATCAAGGTAGACCAAGAAAATGTCAAGGCCATCCTTGACATGCTGCCACTGAGCAATCTAAGGCAACTAAGGGGTTTACAAGGCAGGCTTCAATCTATAAGGCATTTCATCACCCAATTAGTAGACAAGTGCCATCCATTCTAGCATCTACTACACAAACATGTGACCTTCAACATATGGATAGAGAAATGCGAGCAATCATTCCAAACATTCAATTATTATCTATTGAAGTCTCCCATATTGGTGTCACCCATTCAAGGTAGGCCACTAATTTTGTGTATCTCATCAACTGATTCAACACTAGGAGTGCTCTTGGGACAACATGCTAACCAAGGAAAGGAGAGACTGTCTACTACCTTAGTAGAGCTTTGGTGGGTTACGAGCTCAAATACTCACCAATCAAAAAAATCATGCCTCACAGTAGTCTTTGCTTCCCAGAAGCTGAGACATTACATGTTAATCCATCAAACCAAGCTGATAGAACACATTGATCCCCTAACGTATTTACTAAGCAAAGCAACACTAACAAGATGAATCGCTAAATGGGTGATGATCTTAAGCGAATTTGATTTAGAGTACATGGACAGAAAAGCTATCAAAGGGAAAGTAATTGCAAACCAACTAGCAGAGGCACCCATACAAGATCATCAGCCTATAATATCTGACTTTTCAGATGAGTTCATTCTCATAGTACAACCAAAAATAGAGCTTTGGAAAATATTCTTTAATGGATCATGCATGAACCATGGTTCAGGAGAAGGGATAGTGCTCATTACTCCAAATGATGATGCGATCCCTAAATATTTCTGACTCAACTTTCCATGCATGAACAACATAGTTGATTATGAAGCTCTAATCATCAGAGTGAAGACAACTATACAATGGAGGATCAAGAACCTCAAAGCCTATGGTGATTCACAATTGGTCATCCGCCAAGTAAACAATGACTACATGAACAAAATGAGAAGCTGATTCCATATAGAGAGCCCACGGAAAGACTGTGGACTTCATTCCATTTCATTGTATTTGAGAAAGTACCCAGAGTACAAAACAAAGTAGCAGATGTGATGGATACCATAGCATCCTTGATTGACATGCTGGGAAATTATACTAGATTTTAGTTTCTGGTAGAACAACTTATAATACAGGCACATCAAGCTCCTATCAAAGAGTCAGTGTGCATCCTTTTTGGTCCTGAATCCCCATGGTATCATGAAATATACAATTACCTCCAAAATAATGTCCTACCACCCTACTTGTATAGGAAGAAAAATAAGTCCCTTATTCCCCAAGCCTCTAGGTATACCCTTCTCGCTAGTACTCTATATAGAAGAAGTCTAGATGGAATGCTTTTACAATGCCTCACTTTTACGGAATCCCACAGAGCCTTGTAAGAGGTACAGGAAGGAATTTGTGGAGATCACACAGGTATAATAGCTTAGCAAAGAAGATGATTAGAATGGGATACTACTAGCCCATAGTAGAGATGGATGCCAACAAGTACGTTCAAAGATGTAGACAATGTCAGATTCATGGAGATCTCATCCATGGGTCAGCCCAAGAACTCAATCCCATCACTTCACCACGACCATTTTCTAAGTAGGGATTTGACCTAGTGGGTAAGATTACACCAACCTCATCTAATGGACACAAGTACATAACTACAACAATGGAGTACTTTACTAAATGGGTGGAAGCCATTTCTCTCACCTACATCATTGGTAAGAATATCTCAATGTTCATACTAAACAACATCATCTGTCAGTATGGAGTTCCTCAAACCATAATCACAGATCATGATACACCTTTTCAAAATCAAGATGTTGAAAATATTTGCGAACAGTTCCACATCAAACAATGTTTCTCTTCATTCTACTATCCCCATGGGAATGGTTAATATGAAGCCACAAATAAAACCATACTGAAGATCTTAAAGAAAATAGTCAATGAATCTAGGAGAGAATGATATTTATAGCTTAGTCCTACACTATGGGCATACAAAAAAAGTGTGAGAACCCCCACAAGAGAAACTCCCTTCTTGGTATTATATGGATCAGAGGTGGTCCTACCCCTTGAATTTGAAATCCCATCACTGAGAATCTCATTGAAAACCATCATTTCATATGAAGACTATAGAGTAGCAAGACTCAATGAACTAGAATTATTGGATGAGAGAAGACAATGTGCACTTAATCACTTACAAGGCTACCAAAATTTCCTTAGAAGAAACTATCACAAGAAGGTTAGACCACAAAACTTTGAGGTAGGAGACCTCATACTTAAGGATAATCAAAAGAACCAAGGAAAAAGGGTAAAACCAGGAAAGTTTTATCCTAACTGGCTAGGGCCTTATGTCATTGTCACATCTTGCAATAGTGGTGCATACCAACTGGAAACACCATAAGGAGATCATCTCCCATGTTACATCAACAAAATGCACCTTAAGAGGTTCTATGCTTGAGGTCGTAGGGTTAAGGCACTTATCTACATATATGGAAAATACAAAAAAATAAAAAAAAATACAAAAGTTACCTTGGTGAGAACCTGGCAAATAGGTGCCTTGGAGACAACAAGAAAAATAAAAAAAAAGAGAAAATTAAAGAGAAAAAAAAATCACTCTCTTAGTGAAAACCTGGAAAATAGACACTATTGGGTAGGTACCTTGGTGAAAACATGGCAAACATGCGCCAAGTGTTCAAATCCTACTTCGCCATCAATGAACTCCAAATATCAAAGCTTATTCTCTTAACATGAAATATTGAATGCCCAAGCTTATTCTTAGAAGAAAAAATCCCCTATGAGCATAAAAAATTATCCATGGTTTATATTGGTCCACTAGACTAGGGGCAATTCTAAAAGTCCTAAAAATCCCTAAAAATCTAAAAAGTCATCAAAAATACCAAAAAGAGAAAAATGTCTTAAAAAAATCAATCTTTATCAAAACAAATCAAAATATTGCAAAATATCAAAGCAATAAAACCAACTTGGTAATCAACAAAGTGAAAGGGCAATCAAGCCAATCAATCAATGTCAAAATCACGAGCTTCAAAAATCAGCAATGGACTCATATGACTCAGCTTTATCAGCTATCTAAGATATCAACAAGCAAATGGAGATCAAATTCAATTCAATCAATCAAAGGTCAAAATAATGAGCTTCGCAAATCAACAATGGTCTCATATGACTTAGCTTTATCAAAAATCCAATATGTATTCAAATCAAATCAAATCAATCAATCAATCTTCAAATAAAAAAAATCAATTGTCTTACACAGTGATAGATACGCTCAAAACCAGAAAAATCAGTCTTATATGAGTCATCCATTCTTGAAACCAGACATAATAAAGCATTAGAGAATCAAGAAAATCATTGAACAATAAACTGTTGACTAGGTCAGTCATGTCAGTCGGATGTCAGTCTATCTTTTGCGGTTATGTTCTGACGCTACTCCAGGATACCAAAAAGTGATGAGAGTAACTATGATGGATCATGATGTTATTTTATTTGATTGTTGTTTTTGAAATGTTTCATTTCAATTATGGGGCAATTATGATTTAGGATAAATGCGGTAGGCAGCCACTTATTTGGTAGCCGCGCAGTTCCACAATCTGAGCTTAACCTTGGAAAAGAATTGGAAAATCATTTTCTGTTATCTGCTTTTTGCTACCAATAGAATCATATCGGTATCCATATGGTTTGTATCTAGGTGCATTGGATTTCTATCTTGGTTTTTTCTTTTATTTTGAATTGTTCAGAGAACATAGTGGTATCCAGATGGTCAATATCTGGGTGCATTTGGTTCTCTTTATTTTCAAAATTAGAGAACATGGCGGTATCCAGATGGTCAATATTTGGGTGCATTTGGTTCTCTTTCTTTTCAAAATCAAAGAACACAGTGATATCTAGATGGTCAATATCTAGGTGCATTTGATTCTCTTTTTGTTCAATCTCTCTACTCCTTCTGGTTATCAGGGATCATAGTGGTATCCAGATGAGAAATATTTGGGTGCATTGGATTCTCTTCCATTTTCATAATAAGGTGCAATGATGAACAACATTCAAAAATGCAGCAGCAAATTGGGTCACACATCCTATCTATCAGTCCAAATCTATCAATCAATTCTAGACATGATATCCCACTAACTTTCTTCTAACTAACACATGCATTACTAAGTTATTTTATGCATAGTAGATTACATTCATTCTTTATTTGCATAAGAAAACAAAAATAAAATAAAGCATGTGCATACATAGTGATCATAATCAAATGTATCCATAAACATCATCATATAACATGAATTTCATAAAAACCATTCTACATACATATGTCAGTACCATAGGGAAGTAAATCATACATCTTGTTAGAATAACTGGGGGGGGGGGGGGGGGAAGNTGAAGTAGTGGCCTAAAAAATATTCCCATAAATCAACCCAAAAAATTGATACCACAATATTAAGCCTCTAGTTATCTTCAGTCCTACAAGATGTATGCCTTCAAATATACTTATCCAATAAATACTTCTCGGAGTACTTTGTTAAACCTTATTCTTAATGTTTACCGAATAGCAGTCTTTCATTTACTGAAAAATAGTAAATTTCTTAGTGTATACTGATCAATCCAGATTAGTTATGTGTAATGAAAAAACTAAAGTAATGAATCATAAACACAATGACACATTGATTTTTAATATGAAAATCCTATTAAGGGAAACACCACTTGGGACCGGCAACCCAAAATTTTCACTCTTCTGAAGTGAGCTTGGTGAAGAGCCAACCTTGTTAAAGGTTACAAACACACTGTTAAGTGTGACCTTGTTAGAGGATTTGAAAGATTAGTTTGTCACTTGATATCAGGCATCTCTATTCTACCTTCTATGACCAAACCCAGTGTAGTTTGTCAAATGGTATCTGGAATCTCATGCTATCTTCATGATAAAAAATTTTGATACTCCTTGGGATGTATCTCAATATAGAAAGGATTGTTAAGTCCTACTCAGTTAAGAGACTTTCTGATCCAATGGTTAAACTAAAATAGTAAATGATCTGTTCACATATACAACTTAGAATTGCATATTTTTAGATCTATTGTAAGCTCATTAAACCATTCTAATCATTATATATTTTCAATACCTTTTCTCCACTTCTTTTTGATCGGTGATGTTGTGCTTTTCTATTGCTCGGTGTCCGTAGAAACCTTTAGCTCTTTCCTCAGCTTGACTGATAAGGACTGTATGAAGTTGTTTTTCATCAGTTTCTCTTCAACATCCTCTTTTTCATTCACTCCCCTTAATTCATAATGATTTAAGTTGTCTCTTTTATAGGCATGTATCACAATTTTTCATTTAATGATTTTCTTGTTCTTGGCATGATCGACAATCTTAGCCAATATTGATTTAAAGAATAACTCATGTTTTATCTCATAGAAATCTTCTTTCCAACTAGATAAAGTAGCTTTAAATATTTTACTTATCTCTGGTTTTAACTTGTCGATTAAAACAATGTCAACAACCAGATAAGTCTATCTTTAGCTCTGTTAGCTAAGTATTTTTTCATTTCTGAACTCCAGTTAACTTTGGTCTTTTAAATCATTGATAGCTTCTGTCAACACTTTAGTTCTCCTCAGGCTTCTCAGTTGGTGTTGTCTGTCTGTCAAGGTTGTCTGTCCTTTAGGGTTGTCTGTCCATCAGTTAACACTGTTATTTTGGCCGTCGGTTATGCTTGTGATTCTGCTTGTTGGTAATGCTCGCCAGTTTCTTTTCTCGGGCATCACTGTGACTTTACTCTCAATTTTCTCTGTCCTTTAGTTTCCACTAGCCTTCAGTGTTTGAAGTCACATAGTGAATTCTTGTCTTTTATACATTACTAAAAGCATAATATTTATCTCTCTGATTCTCTTAAGTCTTTGACACTTTGAATATAACCGATCAGATTATATCAAGTTGGCATCAATGATAATACAACCCATTAACTAATTTAATGTCTTGCATTATCTTTCTGTATTTTGGTGATAAACTTAACATCTTTAAATATTTAATTAGTTACATGTCATCAATCTCTCCCTTTGGAATTGATGACAACACACTACATTATCACACTATATTATTACTAATACAATATGAAATATAATAGTTTCATCAATCTCTCCTATTATAACTACTACAAATGTCTAGCTCTCGGTAAGCTCAAATAGCTTAGATTTGTTTCTTGCAAAGTGTGTTCTTCAATATTCAATCCCTTTAATGGATAGATGTAGCAGCTTCTATTCTCTATTCCTGGTATGTGTTCTGCCTTGACTGTTCCTCTCTTTGATCATCTCTTTTTCCCTTGACAACAATCTCTCCCTTTGTATGTATTCTCTCCCTTTTGTTACTTCTCTCCCTTTGATGGATATTTCATATGTAATCAATCCCTCTGAATATTGATTAACTCTCCCTTTGAATTATTAGAAACTTCTCTCCATGGATAATGATATAATCTCTTCCTTTTGATAATGAGAATCTCTCTCCCTTATAATTATTGATAATAAGGTAATCTCTCCCTTTGAAAACAATGCCAAACAATTATTCCATATCATCTTCCATTCCTTTTTATAATATACTCCTTGAATTTCTCTATCCATTAGCAATACATTGACTCTGATGTTTGGTGTAGATTTGTACCTTGCTATGTACAGATGTATCTGTTTCTATCCTTCTCGGAGCTTGCATCAACATGAATGATCTTCTGATTTGTGTGTAGGCTGATGCAACCTCCTAGTCAGCTTACTGACTGATAGACAATGGTTGGACCCCTAGTCTCTGTCTCAGGTACTCAAATGTATCTTTCAATAATGGCTTGGTAAAGATGTCAGCTAATTTTTCCTTTGATTGAACATATTCTAGTAACACTTATTTTTCTTACACTTGTTCTCTTAGATAGTGATACTTGATTTCAATATGCTTAGTATTAGCATGCATGAATGGATTCTTAGAAATGTTAATTGCACTAGTATTATCACAATAGATAATCACTGGTTCAAGAATATTCATATTCATACCTTCCAGCAACTGTTTGATCCATGCAATATTAGAAGAATTTGAAGTAGCAGCCACATATTCTGCTTCTGCAATAGACTCAAAGATGCATCATTCACTACTACATTTGGGGCCAAATTTTGATAGAAGTTCCTGACGGGTAACTTTTTCTTATGAATTTGGTGTTTTTTTTTTTGTAATAGGCCCTGATGATGTCAGTATTCTGATGGGTGTTTGATTCACCATCGAAATTATGACAAATTTGGGGTATACATTAAAAAAAAAAAGTGAAACAGCCTCATCATTTTTATTTCGATTGGAGAGCGGGAGAAAAGGAGCGACAGCTGAGTGCGGGAGAAGGTATGTGATTTCTTCATCTTTTGAACCTCTGGCATCATATTCGAATGCATTTCATTTTATTGTTGAGGGAGTTGCTCTCTAAAATGACTGCATTCTACTGGTGTCATGCCCTAGCCAATGCTTTATCTCTATTATTTGTTGTTATTGGTGCTTGTGCTCAAGGATATCGATTCACTGTATTCAAATGTTTAGATTCACATTTGTTGATATTACTGGCATATGTGTTTAATGACGCCATTGTATATTTCTATCACTGAAATGACCACATTCTACTGGTGTCATGCCCTAGCCCATGCTTTAACTCCATTATTTGATGTTATTGGTGCTTGTGCTCAAGGATATCCATTTTTTTGAAATGTTGACTATGGTTATCAAATGGACAGCCCGTGAGCTTCTAGCTAGGCGCCATTTGCATTGATAGCTTAGGGAATCAAATGTATTGTATCATTGGTAGTTGAGACTTTGTTAAAAGGAAATAGGACAAAGAATGATTTTTATTTAGTTTCTCTATTTTGATCCCTAAGTGGCTTACAACCCTAGAGAAGTATATGCAGATTTACGGATCTAGTTGACAAGAAATCCATGCATCCAATTTGAATAGAAATTAATATAAAGAACTAGGGTCCTCCAATGGCCCAATCATCTGGACCTTGACTGTCCCCTCAACTAGTGACCCTTCAAAACTGGGTTATCATGCA
>MU225736.1:1022203-1044687 GCA_018584345.1 Thuja plicata
ATATTCCTGAGATCATGGATGGACACAATGTTGTAGATAGAATGGAAGACATCTTTCTAGACTGGCCCTAGATCCTTTGACAATTGGGCGTAGGATCCAGACCCAGGCTAAAAAGATGTCTTCCTTTTTGTTGTGGAATTATCCTTTCTTTGGCTTGCACTCATTCCTCTTCTAAAAAATGGTTATCTAGAAACTTTGGATACTATTTCTCATCCATGCAAAAAACATTCTAGTGATCATATAAAATTACTTTAGGCCTCCAGTATTGATGATATGTACAAGTGTAAAATGTTTTTGCAAGATTGGGATCAATTTGTGCAGTGTACATAAATGCAAGGCGGTGATTATTCTTGATGATCGACAGGTAGCTAGGACAGTAGCTAGGACTAAAGATAACACAGCTCAAGAGACCATCATAGGTTGTCTCTTTCTTCGGTCTATATTATTGATAGAATGTTTTACATTGCATTAGCTCATCAAATTAGGGGATTTGAAAGAATTTAATAGAATATTTTCATGACAACATATATTATTTAAGTTGACGTTGCACGAATTTATCTACTTCACGCACTTGTATACTATGAAGATGGTGATAAAGAAGCATCTCCTACCATGGCCATGCCTCTTTATCACTGTCCTCATAGTCTACAAGTGCACGAAGTAGATAAATTTGTGCAACGTCAACTTAAATAATATACGTTGTCATGAAAATATTCTATTAAATTCTTTCAAATCCCTAGATTTGATGAGCTAATGAAAGGTAAAACATTTTTTCAATAATATAGACCGAAGAAAGAGAGAACCTATGATGGTCTTTTGAGCTGTTTTATCTTTAATGTGCATATCCGTCAGTTTTTTGACATTTCATAATTAATTTCCGATAGAAGTGCTATGCCTTCGATAGATAAAATGTCAGAGAATCATAATTTATGATAGTTATTACGACAGCAATGCTATACGTTCGACAGGGCAACCTGTCAAAGAAATGCTGCACGACTGTCACTATTCTAACAGAAACTTTGATAGTAATGCTATATATCTGATAGGTATATTGTTGGAATTAGGTGGAAACTGTTAGTATGCCAACAGTTATAATGTCAGAAAGGATATGTTTTTGACAGTTATTTCTGACAGAGATTGTATATTTTTGATAGGTCATGGTGTCAGAATGCCGATTGATGAACTGCAGGAAATGCCATAATGAAGCTATTGTCATGTGCAAGTTTCCGACGTGATGTGGTGTTGGTAAACTGATGGATGTGTCTTCTGTCACAATTTCCTACGTAAAAACAACGACGGACTCATGTGTTGAAATACTGACAAATGAGCGTTGGAAATATGACAAATGGCTGTCGAAATTTGACCTCAAATGTACTAGTGATTACTTCTTTCTAATGCATGAGACAAGTCTGTCACCCATGTAAAATTCTCCTCTAGTTGTGCTCTTTTGGTCATCAATGTTTCTAGCCCAATCAACATATTTATAGACTTGTAGCTCAAATTTTCCTTCTCTTTTATACCATAATCCATAGTCCTTGGTGTACTTTAGATATCTCAGAATTCTCTTGATAGTAGTCATATGTGATTCTTTGGGATTAGCAGAGAATCTTGCAACTATTCCAACTGCATGTGCAATATCTGGTCTAGTATGAACAACATATATTAGTTTTCTAATCATTGATCTATTTAAGGTCTGATTTACCTCATTTGACTTATCTTCCTTTGTCAGCTTACATGTAGTATCCATAGGTTTTCCAACTAGTTTGGAATCTTCCATCTTGAATATCTTCAACACTTCCTTGATGTATTTAGATTGAGTGATATATATGCATGCATCTTGTTGAAGAATATGTAGACCAAGAAAGAATTTGATCTCCCCAAACATAGACATTTCAAACTCTTTTATCATTTCATTATCAAATTATTTTCATAGCATTTCATTTCCCCCAAAAATGATATTATTAACAAATATTTCAGCAATTAGAATATTACCATCGGTATCTTCTTTTAAGTACACATTGTTATTTTCAATTGTTCTTACAAATTCAATGCTAATGAGATAGGAATGAAGTCTTTCATTCCAGGCTATCGGTGCTTATTTCAATCCATACAAGGATTTATGTAGTCTACATACCATGTTTTTCTTGTCTGGATCAACAAACCCTTCTGGTTGTTCAATGTATACCTCTTATTCCAATATTCCATTTAGGAATGTAGATTTGACATCCATCTGGTATACCTTGAATCATTTTTATGCAACATAAGCAAGAAGAATTCTAAATCCTTCTAGTCTAGCAATGAGTGCAAAGGTTTCACTATAATCAATACCTTCTTCTTATGCATACCCCTTGCATACTAATCTTTCTTTATTCCTTGTGACTTCTCCATTGTCATTCAGTGTTGTTTCTGAATATCCATTTGGTACTAATGACATTCTTGTCATTTGGTCTCGGTAGCAATGTCTATGTACTATTATTCTCAATCTTTTCTATTTCTTCATTCATAGCACTGACCCATTCCTCATTTTCAAGTGCAGTATTAATAGATTTAGGCTCAAAATCACAAAGTAAACATCTGGTGTTTAGTGAATTACTTCTTTTTCTCATTTTAGCCTTCTTGTCTCCTATGATCTGATTCTATGGATGATGTCTTTTGACATACTTGGAAAGTTTTGGTTCATCTCTTTGTCCATCATTCTAATTATCTTCTTGACCTTCATTCTGATCTCCATCGCTCGGTACATCATCTTGAGTATTATCCTGATTTTTGGTAATTGTAGCCTGATGCTCGATTGGAATGTTCTATTTCTCGGGAGCGATACACTGTTGCTCGAGTAGAGTGTCAGGTTCTTCAGTGTAAACAAACCTGTTGTAGTCTTCTAGTTCTTTTCTACTTTCCTTATCATTATTTTCTATAAATTCATCTATTCTTACATTTGCACTTTCAATGATCTTGTTAGATGACTTGTTAAGACATTTGTAAGCCTTGCTTTTGGTGGAATACCCTATAAAGATAACTTCATCACTTTTGGAGTCAATATTTCCATTTCTATCATCTTTTAAAATAAAACATTGACTACCAAAGATTCTGAAGTAGCTTACATTGGGTGTGTAGCCATACCAAAGCTCATAGGGTGTCTTCTTTGTGTCCTTATTTAATTGTACTCTATTCAATGTGTAGACAAAAGTACTAACAAATTCCCTCCAGAAAGTTTGAGTGATGCTTTTCTCAATCATCAATATTCTTGCACAGTCAAAAATTGATCTATTTCTCATTTTAGCAATTCCATTTTGCCATGGTGCTCTCGGTGCAAAAACCTATCTTTTAATTCCATGCTCATTACAAAAATTAGTGAATTCATCTGAAATAAATTCCCCTCCTCTATCTGACCTTAATCATTTCAATTTCTTATCACTTTGTTTTTCTACCATAGCCTTATACCATCTAAACATCTTGAATGCTTCTGATTTATCTTTTAGGAAAATAACTATCATCATTCAAGAATAATCTTCATCAAAGAGAATGAAATACCTATCTCCATAGTAACTCTTTGTCCTCATAGGTCCACATAGATAAGTATGGAATAACTCTAGAATTGCATTAGATGTATGGGATTTACTCTTGATACTAGACTTTGTCATCTTACCTTTTTGACAGTTCTTGCACATGATATGCTTGGGATTTGTCATGCTCAGTAAGCCTCTGAATTTCCTTTTATTCCTTGTCTTTATCATGTTGTCAAAATTCACATGAAACAATATTTTGTGCCACAACCATATGTCTTCGTTTCTATCCATCAAACAAGTGGTGTTAATGTCATCAAGATAGAAAAGGTTACCTTTTGTGTGCTCACCAGTTCTGATCAACCTTCCTGATTCATTGAAGATCTTTGCCTTGTTATTCTCAAATGCTACTCGGTGACCTGTATTGTTAAGCTATGAAACACTTAACATATTATAATTGAGTCCTTTTACCCAGTAATCATTTTCACATTTGATCAGGTTATTCAACATAATGGTTCCTTTACCTTCACTTGGACAAGGTGTGTCATTACCCATTCTTACTAAACCACCATTATAATATTCAAAAGTTTCAAAAAATTTCTTATCACCGGTCATTTGTTGACTGCAACCACTATCTATAATCTAGACATCATTCTTACTAACCTTAGATATGAGTGCAATTTATACATACCTTTCTTCTTCTTCGTCTGAATCATCTTTCATGGCTACAAATACCATCTCAATGTCTTCTTCTGATTTGGTGTCAGTTTCATTAGCTATGTTCTCAGATAGGTAACAAGATTTCTTTCCTTTGTCCTTGTAGTCTCGAGTATCTCTTGTTTCATATTGTCAGTTACTTCGGTAATCTCTATTATCACCTCGGTCAAAATTCTTTTCATAAGTTTTGTCATTACTTCTGTCATCTTTTCTTCTGTTAGGACATATTGCAGCAAAGTGTCCAACCTCTTTACAATTAAAACATACAAGTGGTAATTTAACTTTGTATCTACCTTTGCCTCTTTGCAATATTATTTCCATTAGTGCTTCAATCTCATCAAGTTCTTGATCCTCATTATCACTTTCACTATCATTTATTATAGCGTGTCTATGACTTGACTTACTTATTTTCAAAGAAGATTTGAATGCAGACTCTATAGATGGTAAGGCACTATTATCAAAGTTATTCATCTCAAATGAAATCAGTCTACCAATTAGACTATCTAGAGTAACTATATTGTTTGCAACTGCTCTCATTTCTTGAATAGCAGATACTCTAATAGCATATACATGAAGTAAGGTTCTTGAGATTTTACTTACCACTGTCTCTTCTTCAAGTACACCTCCAAATCCTCGAATAGAATTGAATACCTCTTTGATTCTCTAGCTATACTGAGTGATATTTTCTCTCTATTTCATCCTTATGTCACCAAACCTCCCTCTTAGGATTTCAACCTTGGCTCTTAGTATATTAGCATCTCCTCCATGTACCAACTTCAATTTATCCCACATTTTATTTGCAGAGGTGCAGGTTTTAACATCTTCAAACTCAACATTAGAGAGTGAGGAAGAAAGCTCTATCATCATGCAATTATGCTCATGCTTTTCTCTCAATTTCTCAAGAGTGTGAGGTCCTATAGGTAACACATATTTAGTATCAAGGTGTTGAGTAACATCATTACTAATACTTGATAGATGGAGTCTTATTCTTCTTTGCCGTGATGCAAAGTTGTCTTTATTGAACTTGTGCACATCTAGCTTGTTCATCTTGTGTTCTTTTACTTGAGATGTTAAACTCCCTTTCTAATCACACAAGCTCTAATACCAATTGTTAGAATAACTGGGGGGGGGTGAATCAGTAGCCTAAAAAATATTCCAATAAATCAACCCAAAAACTTGATACCACAATATTAAGCCTCTAGTTATCTTCAGTCATACAAGATGTATGCCTTCAAATATAATTATCTAATAAATACTGCTTGGAGTACTCTATTAAACCTTATTCTTAATGTTTACCAAATAACAGTCTTTCATTTACCAAAAAATAGTAAATTGCTTAGTGTATACCGATCAATCCAGATTAGTTATGTGTAATGCAAAAAAATAAAGTAATGACTCATAAACACAATGACACATGTATTTTTAATGTAGAAACCCTGTTAAGGGAAAAACCACTTGGGACCGGTAACCCAAAATTTTCACTCTTTTGAAGTGAGCTTGGTGAAGAGCCAACCCTGTTAAAGGTTACAAAGACACTGTTAGGTGTGACCTTGTTAGAGAATTTGAAAGATTAGTTTGTCACTTGATATCGGACATCTCTATGCTACCTTCTATGACCAAACCCAGTGTATTTTGTCAAATGGTATCTGGAATCTCATGTTATCTTCATGATCAAAATTTTTTATACTCCTTGGAATGTATCTCAATATAGAAAGGATTGTTAAGTCCTGCTCGATTAATAGACTTTATGATCCAATGGTTAAACTGAATTAGTAAATGATATGTTCACATATACAAATTAGACTTGCAGATTTTGAGATATATTGTAAGCTAATTAAACCATTTTGATCAATATATATTTTCAATACCTTTTCTCCACTTCTTTCTTCTCGGTGATGTTGTGCTTCTCTGTTGCTCGGTGTCTGCATAAATCTTTAGCTCTTTCCTCAGCTTGATTGATCAGGACTGTATGAAGTTGTTCATCATCAGTTTCTCTTTAGTATCCTCTTTTTCATTCACTCCCCTTAATTCATAATGAATTAATTTTTCTCTTTTATAGACATGATATCACCATTTTTCACTTCTTAATTTTCTTGTTCTTGGCGTGATCTGCAATCTTAGCCAATCTTGATTTAAAGTTGTAAAGAAGAAAAATATGGATAGGGTTTAGAAAAATGGATATTTGATTATAAAAGTGACCTTATGCACATATTATCCACATAAAATTAATTATAATTGATAAGGGGTGTAAATCTGGAATTTTTTGTAAAGGAAAATGGAATAAAATACACACCTCCAAGAAATAACTGGCTAAAAACCCTATTAGATGGTCTCAGAAATTGTTAATTTCTGCTATCCTAAACCGAAACTATGAGATCTACAAAACCCATAAATAATTTTCCAATCTGGCTTAGTTCTCATTTTGACCCTCAAGTCAATGTCAACTTTGACCCAGAATTTCTGATTCTGACCTAGGGCAGAATCAACCTCCTAATCTGACCTAAAATCTCTTGCAGAAAATCTATTTCCAGATCTCGATAGTTTGCCGAAAAGGGTATCCAAATCCATACTACAATTCACTATTTCGAACCTATCCCTACAAGAAAAATGGTTTTTTTGTTGGGGGGGGGGAGGGGTTTTCCTTGGTCAAACCCTGGTTTTGGAATTAACCTTATAATTGAATTGAAATTGCATAAATAAACAAATTCACCTTGCTTGTATAGAAACCCTTGTGGCGAATTCAAATCCTTAGATCCACAAGGATGAATTCTTGAAGTTGTTTTAACCTTGTAGAAGAGTATGAAGTTGATCTACCATGCCAACTCATGGCTCCATGGAAGTAAATGTTCTCAAGTACTTGAATTGAGAATGCAAGAATGTAGATGTCTTGAATTCTTGAGAGATCTTGAGATTGCTTGATAACTTGTAGATAATAATGGATTGCCTTAGGATTTATTTCTTAGCTTAGGAGAAATGAGAGAGGAAAGCCCTTCTTTTATAGTGATCTTGGGCATAAAGGCCGACATAAAAAAAATAGTTAAGGTTCCATGGCACAAAACTCTAGAGAGGTGTACATGAAGAGGAAATTAAATTAAGGTCTTGACACAAAGATCTAGAAGGGATCCACCCTTAAGGTAGAAATAATTATTTAAGAGCCTTGTCACAAAATTCAAGGTAAGGAAAACCCCAAAGTTAATTTGAGCATAAGGCACAAAACTTGAGAAAGGATAATCTCAAATAATTAATTATGAATCCTACAAAAAGATCGAGAAAGGTCCACCTCAAATATTAATTTGAGAATTTGACACTTATCTCAAGAAATAATGGCCCCGAAGAGGGAAAAGATGAAATTTTGATGAAACCCTAAAACTGGGACTGAACCCCAAGGACCCTGGACCCTAGGGTAAAGGTTGAGGTTGACCCTGACCTAGGTCAGGGTGGAGGTTGATCTTGACCCAGAGGGTCAAGACCTCAAGAAATGTGCCCAAGTCTCAGAAAAAAAGAGAAAAGGCAGAAAAGAGGGCCAAAATAGGCACATGAGCACATGAAACTCCATGGAAGCATGAAAGTGTTTGAATCAGGACCAAAACAACCTACTAGGGAGGGCTAAAAGGTATCAACATGGAGTGCATCCATTTTAAGATGATACATTTAGCCCCCACTTTAGCAAAAGTATGGGCTCAACACAAACTCTTGGTAAAGTAGAACAAAAATAGAAGAAGAAAGCCCTATTATGATTAAGGATACAAGGACTCCACCAAGCCCCCAATGAACTTGAGTCTTTGTTAAATCCAAAAGCATAATAGGAGAGAGAAAAGAAGAGAGAGGAGTGTCTATCTCACCCAGTAAGATGTGTGTATATCAGTGTGAACCACAAAAAGGATAGGAAGGCCCACCAAGAAAGCACTTGATAGTTAGCCCATAAAGTTGTGCCCCTTCTAGCAGCTTTGTGCATGTATGTGATGCATCTTCTGATGGCTTTTATGAAGTACCCATGGATCCATATCATCATATCACCATGGAATACATTTGTAATATGTGTATCTCTTCAGGATTTAGCAAATTATGTGCGTTACCTTGTGAGAATTTAGAAAATTGAATTGTAATTGAATGCATATCACCTCAAGATTTAGCAACTTATGTGCGTTACCTTCAGAGGATTTAGCATGTTGTAAAATAAAAGGTTAGAAAAATGCATAATATAGAATGAGGGAGGTCGTATATATGCCCCCTCCTTAAGATGGAAAAGTACATACTATTTTTTCATGTTAAGGAAAGAAAAGAACAAGGATAACACTTTGTTCAAAATCAAGACAATATCCATAGACAACACCTAGTCCAAGACAAGAAGGTCACAACTCCTATGAGGCCATGGAAGGGATGAATGCAAAGAGATATCATGAAAGAAGTGGAAAAGTAACCCTTGTGAGGGATAACACACGATTCAGTTTCCAAAGCGAGAGATTTATCAACCATGGAAACCCAATGTCAAACAACAAAATAGGTTATGATTAAGGACATAGATTCTCAATGTAAACCAAAATTTTCATGTATGATTAGATATCACATAATAGATAGATACTGCTTAACCAAGGGAAAAGTGGATCCTGGAAAGACATAAAAGAAAGAGATGGCATCCTTGGTCCCCAAGCGTAGGAACAAGGATGAAAGGGGACCTATTATATTTCTCACAACACTATGCAAAACAACGAGCCCCATAGGATTAGGCTAACATTGTTTACATAATGTGGAGCTCCATAATAGGAACATAAATGTTATTTAGAGAAAATAGGATTGAAATACAACTCATTGCCACATGATATATAAATAAATTTTCTATCAATGAGCTGCCTAATCTTATAATGTAAAGCTTAACATTGATTTGTAGAGTGATCATGAAATCTATGATACATAAAAAAGGAAGAGTCTTCAAGTGTGAACTACATTTTTTTTTGTGTTTAGGTCTAGTAATCATCTTAGCATGAAGGAGTTTAGGCAAAAGAACTTCTTGGTCAAATTCCTTCATAGGGTCATCATGTTTTGAAGTGTTATTTGTGACGTTGGTAACATTGATGTGTTGTTGAGGATTAAATCACAATCCATAAGAAAGCTCATGCCCCCCTTCAGTAAGGGAATTTGAATTCCTTGTTTATGCTTACCACATCCTTGACCATGGAATCCTTGTTTAACTAGTAAATGATAACCAGGACCATAATGAGAAGCCATATCAGAAGGAGTCAATGGAATTTTAGTAGTCACTATGTCATCATTAGTAGGTTTGATAGATTCATAGTGGGTAGAAGTAGCAACAAAATTATTATGAAGGGAATTAGAAGTAGAATCAAAAGAGAATTGTTCAAACTCTCTTTGTTGCTTCATAAAATCAAGATTAGAAACTTTATACTCTCCAATAAATGTAGGATTAAAATTGAAGGCTCCCCAATCATCTCCAAGAAGAGAATTAGAGGAAGAAGGATTACTATTAGGAATAGGAGTATTGTGGGTTTAAATATTCAAACAAAGATTTGGTGCATCATCGGCATGAAGTGTATACACCATGTTGTTGTGAATAAAATTGACTTTATGGTGAAGGGTGGAAGGAACAACATGCATCTTATGCAACCAAGGTCTACCCAAAAGGAGGTTATAATTAAGAGGTCTAGGTATAACATCGAAAGGAGTATTCAGGGTGACCAGACCTACTTTGATAGGTAAGGTAATGATGCCCAAAATTTTCTTATCAATGTTATCAAAGCCATGTATAGGAGCATTATTAGGTTGAATAGTTGAAAGATAGACTTTAATCACTTTGAGAATGTCCATGCTAAAAATATTAAGCCCAGATCCATTATCAATCAAGGTCCTATGAATGGTACTCTTATTGATAGTAATAGAAACAATAAGAGTATCATATTGATTTTGTAATTCTTTAGAAGGTAAATCCTTTTGAGTAAATACAATGTCAGGAGGACCCGGGGTAGCATGCATGCACTGTAAGAAGGCATTGATGTTCTCTTGAATAGGAGGTAGAGCTAGAGATTTTTGTAAGGCTTCATGGTAGGTAGGTGAAGTTTGAAGAAGCTCCCATAAAGAAATCTTGGCATGGGTATTGTGTAATTGGTTTATCAAATCATAATACTGGCTAGGAAGACAGGGTGGAGGAGGAAGAATGGGTTAAGAATGTGTTAAAGAAGTAGGAACCACCATATTAGGTTGAGGGTTATTCCTTGTATGATAGGTGTGAGATATCAAATCTTGATCATTGAAAGACTCTAAAGATTCCATAGGTTTACCTTTGATAGTAATGTGAGGATAACCTTTGATAGTCAACAAGGGTTTTGGATAAACCATGTTAGTTGTCTCAACACTACAAACAGGTTCACAAGAAGAAAGAAAAGAATACATCCTAGGAGGAGATGAGGTAGGATCTTGATTCTCCATAAGATCATCACTAAGAGGGAGAACATTAAGGGAATTCATATCATTCTCCGCTAATGCCTCATCACTAAAAGGAATCCCAAATGGAGGTAAAGCATCTATAATGTTCTCTTCTTTCTCTAAAATGTCTGCATAAGGGGAGTGTGTTTTAGAAAAAGAGTCACCACCATGTATGAATATGTCATCCATTAATAAATCACCCTCTTGTATCAGAGCATCTTTACGAGGAGGGGATAAATCAATGTCTTTATCCAAGAGTTCATCCAAAAAAGTAGAATCATCCACAATAGCTTTATGAGGAAGAGAGTAATCAATATCCAAATCCAAAGGTTCATCCCAAATAGGAGGACTATTAACCCTATCAGTAAAGCACATTGTAAAATGTTTGGAAAATACTTGAAACAACTTATGCCGCATAATAACAAATAAATAAATGCATATAAAATAGATATAGGTATATCCAAATGCATTCAAATGAAATCTATGATGAGACATGTAAATGTTTTTGTATTTTTAAAGAAATATTGTGATTTTTTTATTTTTGACATATAAATGCAAGAGAATAAAAGAAATCTACTTTTAAATGCATGTAAGATCTAACATAATATGCAAATATAACACCAAAAAGAAAGAGTTGTCTATCGCGGGTTCACCAAAATGTAATATGGAAAATATGGATAGGGTTTAGAACAATGGATATTTGCTCATAAAAGTGACCCTATACACATATTATCCACATACATTTAATTTTAATTGATAAGGGGTGTAAATCTAGAAATTTTTGTAAAGGAAAATGGAATAAAATACATACCTCCAAAAAAAATGGGTAAAAACCCTATCAGACGGTCTCAGAAACTGTTAGTTTCTGCTATCCTGAACCGAAACTGTGAGATCTACAAAACCCATAAATAATTTTCTGATAAGGTTCAGTTCCAATTTTGACCCTCAAGTCAATGTCGACTTTGACCCAGAATTTCTAATTCTTACCTAGGGCAGAATCAACCTCCTATTCTGACTTAAAATCTCTGATAGAAAACCTGTTTTCGGATCCCCATAGTTTTCTGAGAAGGGTAGCCAAATCTGCACTGCAATTCACTATTTCGAACCTATCCCTGTAAGAAAAATGGTTTGTTTATTGTGGGGGGGAGGGTTTTTCCTTGGTCAAACCCCAATTTTGGAATTAACCTTATAATTGAATTGAAATTGCATAAATAAACAAAGTAAATAAACAAATTTACCTTGCTTGTATAGAAACCCTTGTGGTGGATTCAAATCCTTAGATCCACAAGGATGAATGCTTGAAGTTGTTTAAACCTTGTAGAAGAGTATGAAGTTGATGTACCATGCCAACTCATGGCTCCATGGAAGTAAATGTGCTCAATTACTTGAATTGAGAATGAAAGAATGTAGATGTCTTGAATGCTTGAGAGATCTTGAGATTTCTTGATAACTTGTAGATAATAATGGATTGCCTTCCGACCGCCTTAGGATTTATTTATTAGCTTAGGGTAAATGAGATAGGAAATCCCTTCTTTTATAGTGATCTTGGGCACAAAGGCCGACATAGAAAAAAATAATTAAGGGTCCATGGCACAAAACTCTAGAGAGGCACATGGAGAGGAAATTAAATTAAGGTCTTGACACAAAAATCTAGAAAGGGTCCACCCTTAAGGTAGAAATAATTATTTAAGAGCCTTGTCAAAAAATTAGAGGTAAGGAAAACCCCAAATTTAATTTGAGCATTAGGTACAAAACTTGAGAAAGGATAATCTCAAATATTTAATTAGGAATCCTACACAAAGATTGAGAAAGGTCCACCTCAAATATTAATTTGAGAATTAGACACTTAACTGAAGAAATAATGGTCCCAAAGAGGGAAAAGATGAAATTTTGATGAAACCCCGCAACTAGATCTCAACCCCAAGGACCTTGGACCCAGGGGTCAAGGTTGAGGTCGACCTTGACCTAGAGGGTCAGGACCTTGGGAAATGTGCCCAAGTCTTAGAAACATAGAGAAAAGGTAGAAAAGAGGGGAAGAATAGGCACATGAGCACATGAAACTCCATGGAAGCATGAAAGTATCTGAATCAAGCCCAAAAAAGCCTACTAGGGAGGGCTAAAAGGTCTCAACATGGAGTGCGTCCATTTAAAGATGATACAAAAGCATAACTCCTATTTTATCTCGTAGAAATATTCTTTCCAACTAGATAAAGAATCTTTAAATATTTTACTTATCTCTGGTTTTAACTTGTCAATTAAAAGAATGTCAAAAACAAGTTAAGTCTATATTTAGCTCTGCCAACTAAGTATTTTTTCGTTTCTGAACTCCAGTTAACTTTGGTGTTTTAAATCTTTGATAGCTTCAGCCAACACTTCTGTTCTCCTTGGGCTTCTCCATCGGTGTTGTCTGTCCATCAGGGTTTTCTTTCCTTGGGGCTTGTCTGTTTGTTGGTTAACACTGTAATTTTGGCCATCATTTATGCTTGTGACTCTTCTCATTGGTAATGCTCATCGGTTTCTTTTCTCAGACATCACTATTACTTTGCTCTCAGTTTTCTATGTCCTTTAGTTTCCACTAGCCATTGGTGTTTGAAGTCACTTAATGAATGCTTGTCTTTTATGCATTACTGAAAGAATAAGATTTATCTCTCTGATTCTTTGAATTCTTTGACACTTTGAATATAAATGATTAGATTATATCAAGTTGACATCAATGACAATATAATCCATTAACTAATTTAATGTCTCGCATTATCTTTCTGCATTTTGGTGATCAACTTAACACCTTCAAACATTCAATTAGTTACATGTCATCAAAATCTAATAGTCTGCATAATAGAATCACATCACATACATTTCATCATAAAGCATCATCATATAGAACCATACATATAGAAAGTAAAAACTGCACATCATATAGAATCATAAGCTGCATCTCATATATAGATCTCAAATATCTAAGTATAATGAATAGTCACAAGTCTGATAAAAGAAGGTGATCAACATAAATGTCAATAAATATCAGTATATTGGAGATATAATCATCAATACAATATCATAATATATCACTGGATAATCACTACAAAAATGGTACAACAAGAAACAAAATAAGCAGTGAACAAAATCAACATGAGCTACCCCACGCTCACCGCCAGGTGGATTGGGGGGTGGCATATCAGGTGCAGTCCTCTGCTGTGGAGAAGGATCTCCAACACCACTACTCTAAGACCTCTATGATGAAATTAATTTTTCATTAGTATTCAAACAACACTTTTGGTAAGCTTACACCGAAAGAAAGTAAAGAGAAAACTGAAGATCAGATTAGAAGATCACCAAAAATGACTAAGTACAAAGAGAACCGATGACACAAGGTAGTGTGTACACCAAAAATTGCAACGTAGAAAGATAAATTGGAACCCAAAAGAGGAAATTGAAATGCAAGTTATAGTGCAGATTGACAAAACATATATAGTGCAACCGACAGTCAAAACTGAAGGATAGTCAAGCATGACCGACAGACAGAACTAAAAGTTAGTTGCAGCCCGCAAAAAGTGGATTTGACTTCCACATCAGATAAAAAAGGGTATTCTATTTATAGGATATTTAATTTTTTTAAATCCATTTCTTTAGGGACAAGAAACATTAATGTAAGTGTTTTAATCAGTCTAACTGATTTAAAACACATAGACTAGGATATCTAGGTGTAAGTTGTAAACTTGATCTTAGAGTTAGCATTGTTTTTATCATAACTCAATGAAGTCAATCCATCTATAAATTGATGATGTAATAATTAATTATAATGTGTGTGTAAGAGAAAGGAGAACATAATGAACACATCTATGGATTGAATTGAGAGTTTCAAGAGCCAGAACAGAAAAAGAAGAATTTGGTTAGCAGAACCAAGAACAAAGGAAAACCGATAATCAGAGGTATTATTCAATCACAGTTAAGGTGATAATATTTTTATGTGTATTACATAGGAACTGTATCAGCTATAGGAGATTACATTTACCAGGTCAATTTGTAATTTTCTATCATTCTTAAAAGTGGAGAAAAGTGTAAAAATTCCTTTCAAGAAAGGTAGATTTAACAGTCCAATATCAAATCTCTTAACCGAGTGCAAACTTAAGAGTGTTGCTAAAATATCTTAACAGAGTAGACTTTAACATATCTTCATTGATACTCCTAATAGGGTAGATCATCAGAAGTGATCAAATTGTAAGCCTTAATCAGCCCCTTCCAATCTACAGATAGTGAAGTTTTGTGGGTACCATCCCCACCACAGTTTTTACTTCCTAACAATAGTTTTTTGAGATATCATATCTTGTGTTATGTGTTAATTATGTTCATGAATGTTTCTATGAATGAATTACATGTTTATTAATGTTATGAATTGATATAACTCACACAAAGATAGTGTAGATTAGATTGAATGGATACACAATTGATTACAAAGGTTAATTGAGTAAAGGATATGAAAAAGTTTTAGAGGTACTGATTCACCCCTCCCCTCTCAGTACTACTTCCCATTAATCCCAACAATTGGTATCAGATTTAAGTCTCTTCTTGGAAAGCTTAAAAGCTTAAGAGAAAATATCATACAATGGAGAAGTACAAACTTGATAAAAATATCGAGAATAAAAATCTTGAAATTCAGATGTTCTATGAACAGTATAAAGAAGCTAGAATCAACATGAGACAGTTGCTTGATGAAAGAAAAGGTATGGAAACTCAGAGCAATGAAAAGGAGTATCAAGAAGAAGAGATTCCAGATTTCTTTGATTCTTCAGGATCAAATGCAAGAAAAGCATCAGATATATCAGAAGAGAACATCACAAATCTAAAAGAGATCAATCAACATCTGACAGAGCAAATAAAGATGATGCAAATCGGTCAAGAAACCCAAATGGTAAGAATGATTAAAGTAATGAGTTCTGCTAGACAAGATGAAATAGAAAGAACACTAGCCACTAATGATAGGAGGAAGATTACAGAGAAACTACAAGAAAAGGAGTTAGAAATTCAAAGACATGCTGAGCATCACCATGAGCTTACAAATCAGATTATTCTTGTGAGTCAAGAAGCAAATAGAATGAATGTTGAACTCATTGAAAGAATATAGATTATCGGTGAACTAAGAGAAGAGAATGAGAAAATAAAGCATGAGGTTAGAATTCAGCAACAACATAATGAAGTTATCAGAAAGGCTGAAGAGAGAAATAAAAGAATGGATGATTTCCTAGAAGGACAATAAAGAATCACCAAAAAAAATGGTCTAGGCTTTACCGAAAATGGAGATTCATCAAACCAACCCAATTCAAAGAATGTATATGAAAATCCAAGACCAAGAAAGATTACATGCAAACATTGTGGAAAGTGAGGTCACACATCAAATGTATGCAAAGGAAAAATGAAAGGTATTCCTAAATCTACATCTTCATTGATAGGATTCTGTTATAAATGTAACAAGAAAGGACATAAAGCATATGAATGTAAGTCTAAAATGGATCAACCAAAGAAGGAAACCTACATGGACAAATACTTCCCTACATGCAAAATGAATGGGCACACAAGTCTTGAATGCTGGAAAAAGAAAAAGTAAGTATGGAAGCCTAAAGGTCAAGAAACTTCATATCAACCAAAGAATGTCGGTAATCAGTATGTATGGGACTACAATACTTGGAGAAATTGTACAACATGTGGAAGATATGGTCACATTGCTAAAAAATGTATGAGACTATGGACTAGAAAGTCTAGAGGCTGGACTAACCCCAGAATGGCATGCTTATATTGTCATAAAGTTGGTCATCTCAAGAAAGACTACAAAGACCGAATGACATAGACAAGCACATATCCGAATGGAAACACCATTGAAGATATCCGAAAGGATAGAGACAAGATGTGGATAAAATATTCAAGCAATGATGAAGCTGGAACAAGAAATAAAAATGGTGACACCCCATCCAATGGATCCAGTGACACCACCAACCCCACCTAAGAAGAACAAGTAAGTATGGAACTGCATTAAAACTAAGCTATTACTTTACATCAGTTCCATAATATGATGAAATAATTCCAAACTAGCATAAGAAATATGCAACATAGTTGAACTTGTTGAAATATGTAAGAACTATGCTTTCAAGCATATATACCGAAACTCATCGGTATACACTTAAAGAAAAGACTGCCTACATTTACTGAGATGCATTGGTTAAAAGAAAAAGTTGTTAGTATTGACCAAGCCTCATCGGTAAACAAGCACATGAATGAGCTGACTATGTTACCAAAACCTATCATTAAAAGAAAAATAAACATTGAATGCTCCAAAATGTTGTAAGTGTCACCAATGGAAGTAAAGTCTTCACTGACGAACTCAGTCTTTTAAACACTAATGAGTTGGTGAGCATTTATGAGACATGTTTTAGGGCAACAACTATAACTAGGGCATCACAATGTTTCATTTGTCATGACACCCAGAGTAGAGTGAACGAAGGCACTTTTTGAGTAGAAAGAATCCAAGCTATAGAGTGATCATGACTCGACCTCCAACACTCCAAATCAGTTCAAAAATATTTGCAAGCACAAAATGGTAAGTTATTCATGACTCACAACTCTATTTTCATGCATTTACGCAGAATCCCTAATTTTCTAAAAATGACATCAACTTCATGATCTGTGAAATCTAAGAATGCAAAGAAAGATGAGGTCAAACTCATCAAGAACACTGCATGTGAGGAACCCAACTATAAGATCCATCTGGAGGTTGCCTCACAACTTGATGATGCTGGTGTGTTTTCATGCATTCTAGCTAGGGTTTTGCTAGTTGAAGATGTCTGATCCTTCATACACTGCAAGATTGCAGAGATTAGAACATCAGAGGTGGAAGAAGCTTACAAGAAGCTTTGTAACAATGATGAAACACTTAAGGAAGAACACAAACACATTGAGGTAAAAGGGCTTAGCAATGCCCTAAAGTTTTCGAAGGTCTTCAAAACCAATTGGATTTAGTTAGTACTAAGCAGAATGCATAACAAGTTATGGTTGGATGAACCGAAGGCAATCAACTGATATATCATCCATGTGGTCAATGGTTACCCTATAACTGATAAAGTAAAGGAACTAAAGCATCCACCAAAGGTAGAGACCAAAAAGATGACTGGAGCCAAATGGGATGGATGTGGATTGAAAGTAATAATAATAACCGATGATGAGGTTAAGTTTGGTGCACGTGTATTGGGTTACAAATTATTCTAGGTCAACAGATTAAACAGTATTGCATCAGGTGTAGTGCACACAACTTACAAAATTGTGAAGAAAGGTACACAGTTAGACTTATATGAGCTACTCCTAAATTATTTGAAGGAAAACCTAAAGAAAATCAGGAATGAAAAGTCAAACACCTATAAGTTTGGCTCACTAATCATGTGTATTTTCTTCTATTTTCAAGAAAATTTCCCATCAGTAGGAGATATGAAATAGGACAGCACCAAACCGATCACCATGAAAATCAGTGAGCACATAGCTGCATTGGGAGATAAATTTTAAGTAGTCATGGATGAATACTTTAATGTATTCAAAGACCAAATGCAAAAGAGGGTAAGAATCCCCGAGAAACTCATCGAACAATATAAGGATGAGATATGCTTCATGGTTGACATAGATCATACTTTCATGAAACCTATAGCAACAAGGACAACATGGTTGCAACCACTAGAATATGAGATCAACATTGATCTTGCAACAAAGGCAATTAATGCCTTAATAAATGAACCACTATACAAAAAGAAACCAAGGTTTGACACATATGAAGAGGCCAAGTCAAGAATTAAATTAGACCTAGTTGTCAAGAAGATAGTAAAAAAGAAGGAAAAAATGGTAAATAATCTCAAGAAGATTCTATCAGTAGACGAGGATGAATCTGAGAAGGATGAAGAAATTGAACAAGAAGAGGAAACCAAAGAACATGTGTTTATCGGTAAAGATGAAGAAAAGAATGAATCCGAGGAAACAGAGTCAGATTTTCCACCTCCTCCACCATCAAAGAAACCAAGAACTACAGTTGCTTCAAGGAATAGAAGCCAAATTTCCAAAGAATCAAATCCTTCACCTCTTAAGAAATGAAAGGTTAGGACTTACAAAAGAAAATCTCTAGCACCAAAAAGAGGAAAAAACAAGAAGGGTAGAAAATACATCAGAACCTAAGAGGACATAGAAGACACCGAGAAAGATGAATCCTTAGAGGTAGAAAATGTCAAGGTAAATGAACCTGACACTATTGATGGCATTTGTGTTTATATTACAAACTCTGGATCCATTACTGATCCACACATTATAAAATGGGAGAAAAGAAATCAAGAAGATCAGAATAAAATTGAGGAAGTCGTGATAGCTAAAATTTATAACTTCAAATATGTACCCATGTAATTTGAAGGAATTTATGTTCCATGGGAACTCTTGGATAGATTATCTACCCGTTGGACATTTGTTTTGACAAATGAGAAAGAAATCAGAGATAGAGTACTTGTTTCTCTAATTCCACCTGAATCTATAAAGGTAGAGATAGATGAGATGATGGAGAAACACAAGAAGGAATTCTCACCAAAGATAAGGGCATATAAATTTATTGAAGGCAAGTTGATTGAACTTGAACAGGATAACCACAAGAAATGGTGCAAAATCATGACCATACTAGTTGAGAAAGACAACCCTGACAAAGACCTTCAAAAACAAGATGTTGATAAGGTAACTCAAGATGATAAATCCATTGAGTTGGATAAAGAAGAAAATGATACTACTCAGAATAAGACTATAGATGTGGCAGATGAAACATGGGATGATACCATAAATGACAATGTTGTGGATACCAATGTCATCAACATTACCGATGACCTAGCAGATCAAATCAATAAGGATGAAGATGCCACTCTTGCAAAAGATACAACCGATGAACATGACACAATAATTGATGGCACACAGGTGAACATTCCAGGAAAACTGCCAATACTGATACAAGATATCAATGTCATGCAACAAACAAGTAAATCACCTAACAAGGTAACTCCAAATAGAATGAATTTAGAATAACTTAGAGGGGAGGGGTGAATCAGTTATCCTCAGGTCTAGATGTAATAAATAAAAACTTTCTGTATTTTAGATCTACTCAGCAGCAGTAGCATATGTCAACAACATAATCATGTAGTTTACTGTATAATGTAATTAGCTTGTAGAAACATAATAGTAAAACAAACCATAAGAATTCACACAAGTTGACATAAGTATTTAACGTGGAAACCCAATATGGGAAAAACCACCAATAACATGCTACCAAGTTTCACTCTTCTTAAGTGAGCTCTATGAGGAGCCAACCCTGTTAAAGGTTACAATAACAAACTGTTAGGTGTGACCTGGTTAAAGGATTTAATCACCCTATAAGGAGTGGTCTTGTTAGAGGACTTAGAACATTCCACTTGAATGTCACCTTGTTAGAGGATTTATACAAATGACTGTTAGGTCAACCTTGTTAAAGGATTTTAACTGATACAATGGTTAGAAAGTAATCAACAGTTGTGATCTAATACATAAAACTTACTTTGCAAATTTAGATCCAATTACAGCTCTGATGTTAACTTATTGGATGTCCTGCATTGTCATTTCAATCTTCTAATGTGCTTGGAAATCTGTCAAGCAATCACACATGCAAATTTCTGCTTCTTTATTCATCCTTCACTGCTAGGTCATGCCAATCAATAAATCAAATATGCAAAACCTCTTGCATACACACATCCACTTTCACATCCAATGAATAACCCCTTGAGGTTATCATATACCTCTCTGTCTAGGTCAGATAAATCTTTTCCGCTTAATCAAGATCTTAGATCTTAGGTTAGGTCAGATCCAATGGATCATTCCATCATTACATTACATTTACTTCTCCAAAGTTGTCTCTAATTAAATCTTGAAACCATGAATTAATTATGGTCATGCATACATTAAATGACATGGATCAATCTTTAATTACCTTTACATATCCCAACAAAATTAGCTAAGTCGGCCAGAGATCTCAAATCTCATCATTAATCCAAATAATGTAAGTCGGCCAACATCACTGTTTTCACTTGGCAATTTCACTGGTGCTCAACACTGAACAAAATTGCTCATCACAAACAAATTTTCTTAGCACAAACAACTTTTCTCGGCATAAGAAACTTTGCTCGGCACAAAACAACTTGAAAAACTATCTTTGAAAGATAAACAACTAATTACTTTGCTAGAGTGCCAACTGATCAAGTACCCTTTTATTTTCCTTAACTCAACCATTCACTTGGTCTTCTTGTTAAATCTTCTTCATCAACAATAGATATGGTACTCAAATAGATAACAATAGTCTCACCAGTTAAGGTTTGACATCAATGAGAAAATAACAATTGCTTGCATTGTCACTTTCCAACAATCTCCCTCTTTGGAATTGATGGCAACATAGAATATAAAAACAATGATTTAACAAGCATAGTTACCATACAATCCAAAAAGTCACGTGCGTTCCTTGATATGAACAAATCTTCATTAATGTCTTTAGCTTTATTCTGATTCTCATCTGTAAAACATTTCTCCCTCTGTAATCACACTGTAATCATCTGTGTCTAATCATTTGTAGACTTCCTCTGAGTAGATAATCACTTCATTGTTTTCAATAGTAACTTCTGCCTCTATATAGGTAATCTCTCCCTCTTTATACTTCTTCCTCTATATAGGTAATCTCTTCCTCTAGGTAATCTCTCCCTCTTTGAAAAAAATTCCAAAGATGTCAATATCTTTATCATGTAGATCTTCAGTATCATGCTGATACTGTCATCTTGATTATGACTGATCTTCTTTTTTGTCCTTGTCCAACTTCACAACTTTAGTCAGCAACCTAAAGTGTGACTTACTGTGCATCAATGTGTCAAGTATTCTAAATGTAATATTTGATGCAACAGTACCATACATAAATTAATTAGCTTCAGTTAGGGGAATCACCCCCATTTTACCTCGTAGATACTCATGATCATCCTTGGGTAGTGCCTTTGTGAATATATCTGCTAATTGTTCTTTAGTGTTCACATAATCCAATCTCACTTCTTTATTCTGAGCTATCTCCCTCAAGTAATGATACTTGATAGCTATGTGCTTTGTTTTTGAGTACATAATAGGGTTTTTAGAAATATTAATGGCACTCATGTTATCACAATATATGACAACTGGTTCAGTGATTTCTTCCTTGATACCTTTTAGTAGTATCTTCAACCACACAATGTTAGAACAATTGACTGCTACTGCCACATACTCGGCTTCAGCTGTAGATTGTGAGGTGCAAATTTTTTTTTTTCTTGTCCATGAGATCAATCTTTTTCCTAAAAGAAATGCTCCACTAGTAGTGCTTTTCCTATCATCAAAATTTCCAGCCCTATCAAAGTTAGTGTAAAATCTGAGCTCAAACTTGTCATTCTTCTTGTATTATAGACCATAGTCATCAGTTCCTTTCAAATATCGTAGAATCCTTTTTACTGCCATCATGTGAGTTTCCTTGGGGTTAGCAGAAAACCTTGCAACAATTCCAACAACTAGGGCAATGTCAGGTCTACTATGTACAACATACTATAGTTTTCCAATCATTGATCTATAGAGTGTTTGGTTCACTTCTTTTGTGTCATCATCTTTTATCAGCTTCTGTCCAGTAGCCATGGGTGTACTCACTGGTTTGGACTCTTCCATTCCAAAAGTTTTCAGTATCTCCTTGATATATTTAGATTGAGTGATATAGATACCATTCTTCATTTGATAAATTTG
>MU225736.1:1069389-1087126 GCA_018584345.1 Thuja plicata
TCCCTTTTGATGGTCTTTGTGAGGGCATCATAGTGATTTTCTAGGTCAAAAAATAGGTCTACATCTAAGAAAACATCAGGAACAAGTAACCTAGCCAGACCACATGTCCAAGGGTTTGAAATTGGGACGGGCTTATCAGAATTTTTATAGAAGTATGTGAAAAGAGAGTAACCTATTGTGCCTGGGGTCATAGCATCTTGGATGTTTTTGTACTCGTCTAGGAGGACACTAGCATCGGCCTTCTTATTCTGCGTTGAACCTGGCAGAAGCTGGAGAAACTTATCTGAGTAACTAGGTTTTCCTTTCTGTTCCTCTCCACTGCCTCCACTTGTTGAAGCGACGCTTACTGCTCTACTCATATCTAAAACACCTTGAATCTATTTTCTCTAACTGATATTGAAACAAATCTAATCTCCAATATCAGCTGTCTGCTCTGAGCACAATCTTTTGCAATTTAGAATTTTCTGATCACTTCTGGATATACTGCAACTGCTCAAAATATCACTCTTCTCTGAAAACCTAGCAACTTGGCTCTAAAAACTTGAAAGCACAGTGAACGAGAATGAATGCACTATCAACTCCTTATAGCTGTCATTCAGATTACATAGCTCATGATTCAGAAACATCAGTTCTGCCATTAATTCGGCATGCTGTGAACTTTGAAAAACCTAGCCGTAGTTGTACGAAGTTGACAGGAAATCAAATTTTCAAATATGAATCCTCGGAGCAATCATATAACGTTTAAGAGAGCTAACATGTCACCTTTTGATTCATTTTCTATCATACATCTCAGCTACCCCTTTTTCACTGTAATCAAAATATGAGCCTTTGATTGGTTGCCGAGCGATTCATAATGTCACATCAAGAAACTGCCGCCATTTTTTATATCTTGTAATCAGGCGACCTCGCGACTACATTAAGTCTCTTTGTCGCAGGCCTTTGTTATTAACCATGGTTCTATCTCCAGACTTGTTGACAATGTGTTTTCTTAACCTTGGCTGACTCAAGTGACCATCTGGCGATCACGTGACATAACTGAAATCAAATTCGCGCACAGTTAACCTTAACTCATCTTTCTTTCTGAGACCTGGCGACTAGGTGTTACTTTTAACCTTTCATGGTTATCTCCCTGGTCACTCAGTCGTAGCACTTAGTACTCCAATTTTCATCTTATGTGCAGATGAGCGATTGCATCTGATCTTTTCTCAGTCGCCTACTCGCGAGTTCAAAAATTCTATTCTGTTACTGACTGCGATTACGCGACGATGCCCTTTTCCCTTAGTCGCCCGCTCGTGAGATACTTTCCTTTTATGATCATTTACTAGCGACTGAGTGAAGTGTTTCCTCTTTTAATTCATTACATCCTCGTGAGTTATTTTCTGATCGCCTTAAAACACTAGCGAGTGAGAAAATCCTTTGAATGATTCGTTTGTCGCTTGGTCGCAGAGCATTTGATAAACAACATAACTTTATAGCGATTACACGATGATCTCTCATTTACAGCTTGTCGCACAGTCGGGAGGAATTTTCCTTAGGACACTTTTCTTTCCAGACCTTGCGACCACCGTTGGATCTTCTAACTCCTTCATCTGACGGCAGTCGTTTAATCGCCAGATGATCAGGCATACCCTTAAATTATTCCCAGATACTGTGACTAAAGGGAAAGCACCTTAGTCTCGAAGTCGCTGAATCCACTTCTTTCTTCTGGTGGTCATGCGATCACTTTTGAACATCCACCCGCATTGTGATAGATGTCACTCAACCATTGGTTTCACTTGCTGCATAACAAAAACATGAAGCATTTTTCTCGTCCTGGCGACATCCCGACTAAACATTATTGCAACCACAAACGGTTATTCGCGTAGTCTGAACTGAAATGTCAACCACCATTCTATTCCGAGACTATGCAACTGAAGGCATGACATAACTGTTGGCTTCGGCTTGATCTGGCAATGACGCGACATGAAGTAATCGCGAAGTCTGAGAACATTTTTCATAATTGTTGTAATCTCCCGCGATCACCCGACTGACGGTGGGTCCCATCTTTTACAAAGCTTATAACATAGATATCTTGCAACAACCCGACTGAAAGAAATCATGAAGTCTCAAAACGCTAAAGGAATATTCAGTTTCTGAATGAGACTACGTGACACAAGGAAAAAACAAAGTTGGGAAGGCAAATGGAATATTTGGTTGGGATAACACGACGAGGCGACCTAACTTAAAACACATGCCTTTAGTGAATGAAAAAGGTAACACTGAAACATAAGGCATGACCTAGGGTTTAGAAATTCATCGTTTAACACTTGGATAACTAGGGTTTTTTAGGGTTTTTGCAAATTTGGAAAGGTTTAGACTTGAAAACCTGAAACAATGGCATGGGTAAGGCAAGGAACGAGGAGAACCAGCAAAAATAGGAAATACAACCAACACTTCCATAATTAAATTACATTTACTTCTCCAAAGTAGTCTCTAATTAAATCTTGAAACCATGCATTAATTACGGTTACCCATACATTAAATGACATAGATCAATCTTTAATTACCTTTACATATCCCAACAAAATTAGCTAAGTCGGCCAGAGATCTCAAAACTCACCATTAATCAAAATACTGTAAGTCGGCCAACATCACTTTTTCCACTCGACAATTTCACTAGTGTTCGACACTGAACAAACTTGCTTGTCACAAATAACTTTTCTCAGCACAAACAACTTTTCTTGACACAACCAACTTTGCTCGGCACAAGCCAAACTTGCTCGGCACAAAATAGCCAGAAAAATTGTCTTTGAAAGATAAACAACTAATTACTTTGCCAGAGTGCCAACTAATCAAGTACCCTTTTATTTTCCTTAAATCAACCATTCACTTGGTCTTCTTGTTCAATCTTCTTCATCAACAATAGATATGGCACTCAAATAGATAAAAATAGTCTCACCAGTTAAGGTTTGACATCAATGACAAAATAACAATTGCTTGCATTGTCACTTTCTAATAGATACTACTAGGAATAAGACTACAGATGTAGCGGATGAAACATGGGATGATACCATAAATGAAAATGTTGTGGATACCAATGTCATCGACATTACTGATGACCCAGTAGATCAAGTCAATAAGGATGAAGATGCCACTATTGCAAAAGATACAACCGATGAACATGACACAATAATTGATGGCACATAGGTGAACATTCCAAGAAAACTGCCAATACTAATACAAGATATCAATGTCATGCAACAAATAAGTAAATCAGCTAACAAGGAAACTCCAAAGGATTCAGGAGAAGAAGCAAATATAGAAAACACCGATGGTCAGCAAAACATGGGAGATACTCAAGATGTAACCGACACTAACAAGGTTACAGAAGGAGACAAGGAAAAAGAAGTTGAGACTCAAGAAAAGGATGAGAACACCAAGAAAGATGATGTAAATGACACCAATGAAGGAGACAAACCAAAAGATGGAACTCCTGAGAAAACAAACAAAGATGCTACCGACGATGTTAAGGTGAATATGGAGACATCTGCAGACACCCGACGAGATGAAACTGATGCCAAGAAGTAGAAAGTGTGTGCTAAAAATGTGTCACACTTCTATGAGTCATTATATCCAAGATTGCTCAAGAATGAGGTCTCGAATGGTGACTCATAGCTCTCTATTCATGGACTACAAGGGTTTGTAATGGAGGCCCTTAGATTGACCTAGTTTGTGCCCATGCAAGTACACCATAAAATAAGAGATTCAAAGAGGAAAAGAAAGAATGCTAGTCTCCATGATCATCAAATAAGCATGTAAATGAATGCTATTCTATATGATAACAATGCAAGAAATAAAATTAATCTATAGAAATTTTGTGTAGATGGCGGTGTAGAGAGGTACAAGGCCAGATTGGTTGCAAAGGGGTATTCACAAGTGGAGGGAATTGATTATGGTGAAATATTCTCTCATATTTCAAAGCTTACATCCATTAGATTTTTGTTATCACTAGCAGCATCATATGAGTTAGAGGTAGAATAGATGGATGTGAAGACAAATTTCCTTCATGGTGATTTGGAGGAAGAGATTTATATGTCACAGCCTAAGCACTATATTTAGAAAGGTAAAGAGTCTTTGGTTTGCAGATTAAAAGAAGTTTCTATATGGTTTAAAACAATCTCCTAGGATGTGGTAACTTAAATTTTATGCCTTTGTGTTGTCAATTGGTTTTCTAAGATTGAAATCAGATCATTGTGTTTATTTCAAAGTTGACAATAATCACCTTCTTATTATTTCATTATATGTTGATGATATGTTGCTGATTGGGAAGGGTATGGGTATGATTTCTGATTTGAAGTCTTAGTTCTCAGCATAGTTTGAGATGAAAGATCTAGGGGCAGCCAGGTATATTTTGGGTATGGAAATCAGCAGAGATAGATCTAACATAAAACTTTGGTTGAGTTAGAGTAATTATGTGAAGTCTGTGTTGGACAGGTTTAGCATGGCAGATTGCAGACCATTGTGTGTTCTTGTTTCTATGAGAACAAATTTATCTGTGCATGACTGTCCAAAATCACCTAGTGAGGTGGAGGACATGAGAAAAGTACCTTATGTGAGTGCATTTGGAAGCCTTATGTATGCTATGGTCTGTAATAGACCAGACATTGCCCAAGTAGTGGGAGTCCTAAGTCATTTTATGGCTAAACCTAGATGGGTACATTGGGATGCAGTTAAGAGAGTGTTCAAATATTTGAAGGGTACATCAAAGTATTCCATATGCTATCATGGAAACTCTTCTAGAGCTCTGCATTTAGTTTATACTCAAGGGTTTGTGGATTCAAATTGGGCAGGTGACATTGACAATAGGAGATCCACCAGTGCCTATGTGTTCACTATGTTTGGTGGTTCAATCAGTTGGATGAGTAAGTGACAACCTGTGGTTTCTTTGTCTACGATAGAAGCAGAGTATATGGAAGCTACTCACACTTCTAAGGAAGCCATTGGCTTAGGAGACTGTGTTTGGATGTTGGAGCAAGAAATGAAATTAATCTATATGATAACAATGCATGATTATTCTATGAAAGGAAATAAAAATACAAGATTAATCTATGAAAGGAAACATGAATCTAATATATTATGCAAGTGTAAGATTAATCTAAATGGATTTCCATGGGGCATGAAAGAAGAAAACAAGAAGAGAGAAGTTGCAATATCCAAGCTCAAGTGCTCAAATTCTCTTCCAAAATTGCTCTCCAAACCTGCAGCATAACAATAGCATAAAAATGGTGATCATTAAATGAGGAGAAGGGGTTTCCTTATAAAGAGAAATGGACAATGGAGATTAAGAGGCAAAAAGAAATAAGCAATGGTGGAGATTAAATCTTGGTTGATCTATGTGCTCATATCTTCAAAAGGAAAAATCAAAGGCTATGATTAAGAGGCAAAAAGCCCACCACTTAGGGAGATGTGTAGAAAAAGGAACTTTATTTATTTTTATTTTATTTATTTCCTTTTTCAACAAAGAGGGATTTAAGTGGGGGTTTTATTTAATTAAAAGAGGGATTTTCTTTTAATTAAATAAGATTATTTTATTTAATTAAAATGGATATTTTAATTAAATAAGATAATATCATTTAATTGAGAGAGATTTTAATTAAATAAGATAAGATTATTTAATTAAAAAGGAATTTTAATTAAATAAGATTATTTTATTTAATAAAGGAATTATTTTCTTTTAATTAAATAAGATAATTGATGAAATGATCAAACTTTAGGAAATATTGAAATAATTGAATTAATTATGATTTGATCAAGAAAAATTGATTTGAATTGAAAATGTTGTAAATCATTGATTCAGGAATTTGATAAATTGACAAATTGATAAATGGGGGCCCATATTCTAGGTGACCATTTTAGGGTGCATACATTTTCCCCTCTTTGAATAATGTGTGATCTTTATGGGAACACATGTAGTCAAAGAATGCAGTTGAAGTGTGAGATCGATTTGGGATCAAAAAACAACTCAGGCATGTGATCTTTATGAGAACACATAAGGACAAAGATAAAATAATTGAAAAGACAAGCTCAACACCCCTATAAAGAGGTAATTGACATGTCCAAGATATGAATCTCAAGCAAGGTTGCCCAAAGCGAAGTGATTGATAGGACTGATAAAGCTGAATCAAGGATTGAAGTTTGATAAGTACTGCCCCCTCATGATCAAAATCAAAATGAGATAGAGGAGAAACAAAAAATTGATAAATTTGATCAAATCAAACTAAAACTAAGGTTCTTAATGTAAGATGAAAGATATAAGGATCGCAGAACCAAGGTAGATCATTAAGCATGAAATATTATGCCCCAAGGTTGAATTAGAATAAAAGAAGTGGGGTGAAAGCAAATGGAAGATAGAAGTTTGGAAGAGGTGGAAAGAAATGGAAAGAAGAAAGAGAATTTTCCTTAAGAAAGAGAATGCCCCAAAATCAATCAACTGTTTAAGATAGAAAATTTTGATTGAGATCACGAAAGAAGATAAGGAAATGAAGATCAAACATGACCATAGTTGATTAAAAGTCCACAAGAAAGATGAAGGAAACCCTCTCAAACTCACAATGCAGCCTAAAAATGAAAATTAACATGAGGTCTAACAATGCAAGCTACATGAAAATGCAAAGGTGTACTTGCAATAGAGAAACTGTAACATAGGATTTTGTGTTCATCATTCATAAGAGAATGTTAAGAAAGTTATTTTCATCATTGGGCCATTATTAAAGGACATCGAAAAATCACATAATCATCACTAGTCACAAGCACAACTATGAAGATATGAATGTGATTGATATTAGATTGGAATGTGGAAAGATTCTAAAATAAGCATCAAAGACATAAAACCCAAGATGACTGTGATGTTAGCTTACCCAATTTAATGTAGCAAAACCACACTCGCATCAAGGCATAGAGGCCAGGATGACCAAAAGAATAGTTATGCAAAAATAGTCAAGCATAAAGCAGGGAGCAAATAAAAACATGCCCCATGCCCCAAGTCCTCTAGCTATGCATCACAAAGAGACTTATTAGACAAGGACACTCAACGAAAATCAATAACAGTCATTACACAAAGAAAAGATCATGACATAGCTCAAGCATTTAGTGCTGCGTTTAAAAATTTAAGTGTGTTAACTGATATTAAGTTTCAAGGACAAGGATTGAATGCTTGCAGGCAGGTAAAACCACATGACAAAACTGGATAAGACCAAACTGATAAGTATTGAAAAATACTCAATGTCAGGGGTTGTATTGAATATACAATTAGGGTGGTGTTGAAAAACACCATTTGTGAGGTGTCCTAAAGATTAATGCATCCAAGATACCAAAGGTAACACAGTTATGCCCCCTAGACAAAGACAAAGACCAATTCCAGACCAAGGCAACAAGGACAAGGCATGATGGAGAAAGCCTAAGTGTCGAGGACACGCGCTAAGAAATAGGGGTGCAAAGGCCCCAAGTAGTGCCCGTTTCTAGGTTTTCACCACTTGGATTTTATTACAATTTTTTCTTTTTCATTTTTTTTAGGAATTTTTATAATTTTTTTAAATTTTGGCTACCAAGGCGCCTGTTTCCAGGTTTTCACCAAGGCACTTTTTCTATTTTTTTTGAATTTTTGAATTATTTGATTTTTTATTTTATTTTTGGAATATATAATTTTTTTGAGATACATCAAAGCGCCTATTGCTAGTTTTTCACTAAGATGATCCTTTTTTCATGACATTTTCTAATTTTTAGCATTTTTGACAATATATCATTTTTTTTTGGATTTTTTCAGGATCAATAATTATGTACAAAGGATGCCCCTAGATAGAATGTGCATCAAACTCCCAAGCAAGATCACATCGTGCAATCCTGATGCTTAGCAAGGTGGAGGATAGGAGGGATTAGCAAGCTGGTGGAAGAGATGGAAGACACAAGAATGAAGGAAAATGAAGGGAAGAAATCCTCAAAGTAAAACTCCTCAAGAGTACCCAAGCTAGCAAAAATAAAGAAACATCATGTAAATCACATTTGGACAAGCAATGAAAGACCAACATAGGATAAGTCACAAAATAGTAATGCAAGAGAAGGAAAGGATGCAATCCAAATGAGTAGACATGTCAAGAGGCCTCATAGCACCATGTTTTACTCTTTTTATTTTATTTTATTAGATGAAACAAAAGGGGAAAAGGATAGCCATAGGAAAAAATGAATGGATGGAGATAGATATGAAGGCTAAACATGAAAGGAATGAAAGAAAGATCATCATAAGATAGCTCACAAGATAGCTCAAATGTTTTTGTATAGATCAACATTGTCAAGATCAAAGAGACAATACAGAATGGATGAAATATGTAGAAGAACTACGTATGATGCCTGACTGCTAGGTTTTCATCATGGTACCTATCCAAGGAACCACAAGGGAGTGGTTTTCACCATAGGATGAAATTATTTATCTTTAATTAATTAATTAATTAATTTTTGGTTTATTTTTGAATTTTTTGGAAGAAGGAAAGCTTTTTAGATAATGCTCCTTGAAAGGATAAACCATGATATGCCAATGATCCAAAATGATATGCTCAAAGATGTCGATAGGGAAAGGAAGATGAAAGAACAAAATGGAGTATAAGATTTTATGCAAAGTGAGTGAGGTTGGAAGATAGGAGGAATAGGCAAATGAGGAGAAAGAATAGGAGGTAGAGGGATAGTGAATGGAAGGATTGTGAAAGGGTAGACAGAAAAGAAGGAAAAATTAAAATCAACACACACCTTAAAGGGTGAAAAGAGGATGGAGGAAACATGAATGAAGGAATACGTGAAGGAATAAGGTGAATGGATAGCAGAGGTTGCAGTTTAGGCTCATGGAATGAAAGAATGTTTTTGGAAGAAGATGAAGTGGAAGCCTTTGGAAGATTGAATGTCAACTTCACTTATTTCTCAACATGAGACTCTTTCAAGAGAGACTTTGGAATCCATACAGTCATAGGATTTTCATTTCTTTTTGATGATTTAGAGAGAATATCTTCAATGATAGATTTTGGAACCCATACTTATCTTGTAGTTTTCTTCTTAGTTATATCTTTTAACTTGATGCCCCCATGTCGATTAGAGGAGACATGGTGATCTTATTTTTTAGATGGATTCTTGTATTTCTTCCTTTTCTTGTATTGAACATTCAAATTTCTTCCAAAAGATTTGGGACTTGTGGAGGAGGAAGAAGAATATGACTGGTTTAGATGGGTGGATGGATGAAAAGGATTCAAGGGTATGCATCTATGTTCATCTTGAGGAAAGATAGGAGATGGAGGGACGTAATGACCCAAGATGGATGTTGAATTAGGAGAGTTAGGAGGGGAAAGTGAAGGGACATAAGGACCCAAGATGGAAGGAAAATGTGAAGCCCTTAGAATTGGTGGAGGAGGTCCAAGGATGGATGTGGAAGATGCAAAAAGATAATCAATAAGTTCATCAGCGTGTATATGAAAACCAAGGACATCAACATCTTTAGAGTGAGCATTAGGATTTTCAATAGGTTCATGAACATATTGAATAGGAGCACCTTCTTTGATAGGATTGTTTGAATCTTGGAAAGACTTAGGAAGAGTAGAAAGTGGAAGTGAACATGGAGTGGTTGAACAAGAAGATGGAAGACTTTGATCTTGACAAGGATCTTTGGATAGAATAAGCACCTAATGTTCTTCTTGATTTTCAATAGGCTTAATATTGGAAGTAACAACACCATTTTTAATAAACGTAATGGAAGCATCATCTTTGGAAAGCGCAAGTGGGGTAAGGTTATTTTGATTGTGAATAAGCTCAACGGTGTAAGTAGTAACTTTATCTTGCTTACAGGGTGGAATGAATGAGAAAGGGCGTGTAGGTTCAAACAAACCATGAAATGGGTAAGAGACATCATGAAGAGGATTGGATGACATGGAGGTCCCCGCCGCTCCGCCCGCCCATTGGGCTTTAGCCCCGTGGGCCCCTTTTCCCTCTAGAAATGGTCACATGGGTGACTGGGGGCTCTACCCCAGCCCCCTACGTGCGCCATGCACCCAGGGGCTAGAGATTTTTCAGCCCCAGGGTCTTAAAACCTGATTTTTGGAGCTTTTTTCACCCTCCCGCACTATTTTTGCTCTATCTTGAGCATACGGGGGTATTTTTCCGACTTCCATATATCGTTAGAAAGCTCTTTCCAAGAAATTTTTGATGATGGAGGTTGGGGTTTTGGGTTTTGTCATTTTGATAGTGTTTTTTTCTATCAAAGTTTGATGTCTATTTTCTGCCTTCCGGGAGCCATATCTTGCTCATTCAGACTCTATTTTTTGGCAAACCAGATATTGTCAGAAAGCTGGTTCAGTGAGATTTTCAGTTGCAGGGGCCTTTTTTCTAGATTCTACTCTAGGTTCTCTCTCCTCTGAGTTTTTCTCTTTTGCACTTTGGTAGATTACTTGGGTTCTACAGGTCGTGGGATCTCTTCTTCTGATCTTCTGGCTCACTCTTCTTTCTAACTTCTGAGCATTGTATGCTTCTCTTCTATAGAATTTTATTTTCTGTAAATGCACTGAGATAAAGTGCCTACTTTTGTATATCTGGGATTTTGAGCACCTTGTGTTTGTTTGTACTTGCACTCAGTTATAAATTTCCATGGGGGGTTATGATGTTTTTTCCATTTTGTGCTCATCCACCTTTGTCAAGTGAGCGTACCTTCCATGAAATTAGCCCATGCTGTGTGTTGGTGACACTACCCTTTATCCTGTGCTTGTACTTATGTTGCACTATTGGTGTTCCTAATTCTTCTTTCTGCAGATGTTTCTTGCATTGCATTTCAGTGTTCCTATCACCCCTCTCCCTATTTAGCATTATGGGGGGGTTCTCCTATTGGTTCTATTGCTTCCCAGGTTTGATTTATTAGCTCTTTAGACTTTGTCTTCTCTACCTGGTCATGCACTTTTTTAGTGGGGGTTCTAGCAGTTACTTCTAACAGTGTTTACAGCTTCATACTTTGGAGATGCTTCTTGCTCTTTCTTGTTCATTTCTTTGGGACTTTCCCTAGATTGGAGGCTTTGTTTCCTTCATCTAGCTTATTTTTTGTACTTGGGTACCTGATCAGGCCTTGTTGTCGGGACCCTTCTTTCCTGCTTTCTGCAGTAGTCTCCTAGGTTTTTGCTTCTCCCTAAGCTTATCTTAAGGGGGGGTGTTAGAGTAATAGTCTCTTGGATTATTAATTAAATCATTGTGATCTAATTACTAACTCACCTATTCACTCTAGTTGCTTAAGCTAACCTTAGGTTTTCCCTTTTAGGGTTTCATGATTCCTTTTATAAGGAATCACCTCTTTGTTTTTCATAAGGATTTTTCACATCTCATTGTAATATCTACAAACATATTGTTAATATATTATTTTCTTGTGCATATGATGTCTCCTCTGGCTTTTTGGCCTCCATAGTTTTTCCTATTTTCTATACTTTGCTTCTTCCATGTGACAGGTTTGCATACAGGTGTTCTTGGGAGAATAGGGTTTTTCATATTCTAAAAATAACTGGGGAGACTTCTTTCTTGAAGAGAAATTTACCATGATCAGAGTATATGGATGTGTACATCCACCACATATTTTTCCCTACCATGTGCCATCAAGAGTTTCTGCCATGGAATTCATCTAGCAAATTTTATTGATAGATAATGAGCAATTCGCACCTCACAGGAAGGGGACCTTAACCCTTAGGCAATTCAAGATTTTCAATTTTACTATTGGCAAAGGTGCCATTGATACAGTCAGCCAATGGTTGGAGAGTTGCAGAATGGGGGTAGCCTTATATAGGTACATTGATCTTGAGGGTTTCATGATAGGAGTCAGAAAGATTCTAACTCCCACTATCCCTAATACAAATGTCCATTGTACATGTATAGAAGAGGATGCAACAAGGAATCTTCTTGATGAAGATGAAATCAGGACAAGAAGAGAGAGGATCCAAGAATTATTGAAGCTGGAAACACAAATAAAGATAAATGGATTGGCTTTTGGAGGCTTCTATCTTGATTTTCCCTACTTTGATAGAATCAAATCCATGATTGATAATTTCTATGTACTTTGTGAGCAACTTGACAATGTCCTAGATAAGAAAGGACCCCAAGAGCCTAAATATTCAGAGTCAGAATATGAAAGTGGTAGTGATGGTGACTATGCCCGTCCACCTCAATATGATTAGCCTCAATAAGATGTTGCAGAGGTACCATAGTTGTAGGGAGAAGAAGGCCATATCATTAACCTAACAGAGGTCTCCCAGCCAGCTGATGTAGAGGATCCTTCAACCAAGAGGCAAAAATTTGACATAGGACAACCTTCAATTGTTAGGCAAGAAAAGAAAAAGGATAAAGTGAGTGCCTTGGTTCCTAGAAATAGGTTATATGATCATAACCTAAGAAATTTGATCAGAAAAGGAAAGAAGCAACAACTTGATGTATAGGAAAATATTGAGTTGACTCTTAAGTCTTGTATTGATGAAAGATTACTACATCAGCAAAAGTTTTTAAGTGATGATGGTTTCATTAAGACTGATGAGTTTAAAGATTTTTTAAGATGGCATAAGAAGGAGGAAATAAGAGCCCAATTGAAAGTTGATGGTGAGGAGACAATCACAAATGAGGCTCTATTAGCCTTACAATCATATGACCCTGACAGTGAGGATATCTCACTAGATGAGGCCAACAAAATGGTGATAAATAGTGGCATATTGATGGTTGAGGGTTGGGACTTGGCCTCATCTTTCATCATTGATCAGATAAGAAAGAAGCCATATTTGAAAATGGCAAGTGAGGTACAAATGGGAGACATGATAAAGGGTTTTGGATATAGCCCAAAGTCTCAGGCCTTTTCCATGTGGAGGCTTTGCCCAAAAGATCAGAAACCTCATTTAGTGAACATCCAAGAGAATATGGTGGGTAATCAAATGGTTTGGTCTATGTAGAATATAGGGGATTTAGAGATATCCTAGACTATGACACACTGGGTACACTTAAATGAAGAAAAGACCAAGCAACTATCTGATAAGTGTAGAATTTTGATAGAAGAAATTAGTGCTTATGTAAAAGACATGGAAATGTGCCACATCAAGATACACCAACAGGATAAAGCAATTTCTAAGTTGCTAAAACAATTGGAAGAAAAGCCTAAAGTGGTGTATGTATGTTCACAACCACCTTTCCAAATTGAGGAGAAAGAAAAGTCAGAGGAGGTGGTTGAAAAAGATGACATGGGAGAGAAGAAAAATGAGGTAGCCTTGAATGCATTTAGGTGCATTTTGCAACATAGAATTGATATATTGAAGGATAAGACAGATGTCATCCTCAATGCATATAATAATTTGCCTACCCTACATATAGAGATAACAGGGTACCTTGCTGTATTGAACCCTTATTTTGTTAATTGGTCTCCTAGGGTGCAACTATTTGAGAAGCTTTCCTTTTTGTAGCCTTTAAAATCAGATTTACCTGAGGTGGTGACAGAAGTAGGAGATGAGTTTAAAAGGGTCAATGTGGCCTTATCATTCTTCAAGGGCAAGTTAAACCTAGTAGAGGTTAAATTGAGCATGTTTTCTTTAGATTTCAATAGATTTGTTCCTTCCCTTAGAGGATAAGATGATTAGATAAAGGCCTTGGAGGTCTGGAAGAATGATTTTGACAGTAAGATGCCTAATAATGAGGCATTCATTTTAGGATCTGATTTAGATATTGGAGGCTTTAATAAGATCTTGGATGAGGCCTTCAGAGCTGAAACTGACATCAATAAATTTCTAGTGGATGTCAAGAGAATTACTGATGTTAGGTGGGAAAGGCAAAAAGCACAGGTAGAAAGCACTCAGGACTTCGAGTGGCCGATTGAAGATGAGGTGACAGCATGGGACCTGATGACTAAGCCCAAGAAGAAGAAGCCTGAGATTGAGGAGGAAATTCTTGATGAAGAGTAGGGGAGAACACCTGGTGCCTGATCATTGAGCACATGGAGGTTAGCTATTTATGGAGATAAGTGTAAGTTAGCCTGTAATGGTGGTCACTTAGTCTTTCTACAAATACTAGAAGCTATCCTGAACATTGTCAGACAAAGGTGCCAAATTTTAGATAGGACAAAGAATATCATATCTATATCCTCTCTTTTTGTCCTCCCACCACTTCTTCATTCCTTTCTTTTGTCTTTTCTATACTTTTTAGGGTTAGGTTCCTTAAACCATCCGAGGCTTGTTGCATCCTAAAATAAAGGATTCCAAGATGGTTAAGGGCCTATATATAGGATAAAAGTTGTAATTTGAAAGGAGATGAAATATATAGAAAATCAATCTTTCTAGACTTCTATTTGTGTCTTTCAAGCTTTCAAGCTTTTTATGTACTAAAGAAGGATCATATTAATAAAATACAGTGTAATTTTGCTCTATCTTCATTGTTTTCTCTTTAATGGTTGTGTATGCTCTTTTATGTTTGAATTTGTAAGGCAATTTCAAGCATTTTAGCTATAACGTAGTTATCTAATCACTTGCAAGTTTCTTTAAAGGAAATAATGAAGTTTTGTAAGTGGTTTCAGGGAGCATAACAATAGTTAAGGATTTGATACAATATCATAGAGATGACAAGATAATTTGTAAGGCATTTTATTTGAATTATATGTATGTTGTAAGGCACCTTATAGTATTTTGTTTTTATGTATTTCTGTGAACTTTAAGTTATTTACTCTATAGCCCAAAGGACATGCACTGGTCTAGGAAGTGATTTGATTATCAGTCATTATCCAGACATTCAAATACTATTCAAACCAATCACTTTAAATTATTTTGTGTGGAATCAATTGTATTCCTAAAGGTTACAGTTGAATTTTGTTGATTTCTTAAAGAGAAAATCAAATAGGTTATTCCTCCTAGATTCATAAGAGTTATAAAAGGAAAGAAGAATGTATTTCTTAGTTATGTTGCTATCTGCTATCATTAAGATATTGATTTGGATTGTCAAGCTTATCCTCAGAATAATCATAGTTATCTGTATTGTTATATACATGTCCATCTAAAACAGAGCATTCAGTACATAAGGTTCAATCCACTCTAAAGATATTGTTAAGACAGTAATCAGTCATAGGTAAAACCTTCCTGAGTCAGTGGATCTCAAAAAAGAAGGAGGTGGTAATAGATATCCCCAGTGTTATCAAGAACCTCATCAATTAGTGTTTTTTCCCTTGCTTGAGTCATAATGTCAAAAGACATTAAGGGGTCATAGAGTTATTCAAGATTACAAATATCTTTTAGAGGCCTAGCAAGAAAAAACACTAACAAATTGGCGACTCCGCTGGGGATAGAGATTATAAAGTCTAGTTAAAGAGCTTCATAATATCTCTAGTGTAAGTAGTCAAAACTCTCTGATGTTTTCAAAATTGTTATAAGTCTTTTCCAATGGTTTTTCTCAGATTATCCCTTGATAAGTATTCATTTATCCCAAGTTATTGGGTGGTGACTCTAAAAGAAAATCTCTGAGATTAGTGCAAAGTGAGTTAATATCTTTCAATAATGAATACTAGGTCAAGAATGAGAACATATCCTGAGAAAGTATTATATGGTGGACTTCCATCATCCTCAAGGATGGAGATGTCTTGGAGAAAAAAGAAAGATCTAGTTAGCATGGATGAGACTCCTCCAAGAGGTAGAGAGGGAAATGTTGGGAGAGAAATGAATGCAAGTCAACAGTCTCATGATGGAAATACTTCAAATTATGAAGAAGCGGTTGAAAGAGTGTTGGAAAAACCCACAGTCACCTCTACTTCAAGTGAGAGAGAATAGACTAGTACTTCTAAATCAAATTTAGAAGATGCTCCTTCTGATATGCTAGCAAATGAAGAAAAATTCATCTTGAAACAACTAGCCCTGGTTCAACAAATGAAGAAAGAGAGAGAAATGAGAAAGAAAAAGAGTGACCCTAAGAATGTTGATAAGAACAGAAGAAGGTCTTCAAAGCATCAAAGTATAAAAGATACAGAAAGATCTCAGAGGGACCAAGAAATATTAGTCACTCATAAGGCTCCTATTTCATAAAAGGATAAAGGAAAGAAAAAGATGAGCGAAAGTAGGAATCCAAAACCTAAGTTTCAAAAGACTTTAAATGAGTAAATGTCCAAGTTGGACATTGATTTGGAAACATTAAGAGTTGAAAAAGAAACTATGGAAAAAATGTTGGAGAAGGCTCAAATGGAGGCTGCCACTATTGAAATGAAGAAAAAGATAGATATTTTACTGTCCTCAAAATATGCTTATGCTGGCCCGGAGAATGTTACTTCTTCTAAAACAAAGGCCACTACTGCTAAAGAGGATAATAGCTTTCAAAGGAAACCATTACACACTGAAAGGTACAGACAATTTAATTTTTTTGGTATCCCTAGATATCCTAATGCTTTTCCTAAAGATGTGGGTGATATAGGAGAAAAACTCCCTAAGTTTGCAGGTAATAATGTTATATCTTGTGAAACACATCTTAGAAAATTCATTGATTTTGTTGATGATTTGAATATCACTCATGAGGATGTATTGATGAAATTGTTTGTTTAGTCCTTAGTTGAAGATGCAAGAGAATGGTTTAGAAGCCTATCTAATGGATCTATTGTCTCTATGGATGAGTTGATTGAGTTGTTTAAAGATCGATATGGAGACAAAACAAATAAAGGCTTTTTATTGAACGAGTTCAATAATATTAAAAAGAACTATAATGAGGAAGTCACAGAGTTTAATACAAGATTTCAGAGAGCTATGCACAAGCTATTTTAGAAGATAAGGCATGATGAAGAGGTATGTTTAGCAACTTATTTTAACACCTTTGATTCTAAAATGGGATATGCTCTTAGAGAAAAGAACCCTAGAACTCTTACTGATGCTTATAAAATAGCAGTCAGTATTGAAATGAATAGAAGAGTATCTGGTAAATTGAATAGGAGGGATGACTCAAGGTTTAGTAGGAGTAATTTGAAAGAACTTGATTTTAAAGAATATAAAGCTCCCCAAAACAATAGACCCTCTTATAATGCTACCTACAATCCTTAGAATAGGATGCAAAACCATCCTTATGGGACTCAGTTCAAGGATGGAAAGCCTGTTACTATACTTAGAAAAGATAAAACAGCCAATATAACTCCTGACCCTCTTCACAAAAATTCTGTTCATTTTTGCAATGATGATACTTGGTGTGAAGCATGTGAGGCCCCTCATAACCCTAATTTTTGTATTGTTTCTTTAGACTTGGTAGTAAGTGAAGAACAGGGGAATGATGATGGTGAACAGTGTGATCATAGTATGACCAATACTTATTCATGCCATGATATGGACTCAGACAATGAAGAGGAAAATCATGATTAATTTTTTGCAAAGAAGGATGGAGAATAATCATCAACAGATCTTATCTGATAGTGAAACTGATGATGATATAAGATGTTATGCCCAAGACAATCAAGATGTTCCACTCATCGGGAAAGCTTCAGAGGAAGAGAAGGCTAGAATCACTGCAGAATTAGTGAAAAAAGCTAGAAGCAATTACCACTTGAGGAACATGGTGGTAGGTGGTGCTGGTAGCCAACCCTCAGGCGTCTTTATAAAGGAAAATAAAACAGACACCAAATATGTGCAGAAAAAAGATGGACCTAGTGAAAATGTAAATAAACATAAGGTCAAGATTATTACAAAAACCATAGAGCCAAATGTTGTACAAGAGG
>MU225736.1:1087176-1104475 GCA_018584345.1 Thuja plicata
GGTCAAGATTATTACAAAAACCATAGAGCCAAATGTTGTACAAGAGGAAGATGTGAGAAGACAAGAAAAAAATGTTCCTGTTCAAAAGATAGAAAATAAAAAATTAAAAGAGTTAGCTCAAAAAGAACACAATGAAGAAAATGATGTCACTAATGACAGATCAAAATTTTTAGATATGAGATACACTCTAGTAGATATGGGTCAATGTTTGTCCCAGATGACAGTTAAGGTTCCATTTCTGGAAATGATGAGGATTAAAGAACATAAGGAAAAAGTAATGTCATTATTAAATAGTGTACCCACAATAAAGGTCCAGAGTCCAGTGGATGTTTCCAAGAGGCCAATTACCAAAGAAAATGAAGTAGAGGTGTTGACATCTGAAATTCCTCAAATATTCTTGAATGTAATTTCTTCCCCAAAAGTGGTTGAACCATTTTTTCTTTCATTGATAATTAATGATAAGATGCTCAAAAATTGCATGATTGATTCAAGAGCCTCTAATACAGTTATGCCAGTTGAAATCATGAGGGCAATGGGGTTACAAGTTGATACACCTTATGGAAGATGCAAAGCTATGGACTCTAGAGAGGTCCCTGTGATTGGTACCATTGAGGCTATACCTTATAGACTAGCAGTATGCCCTAATGTAGTAATGACTATGAATGTTCTAGTGGTTGACATACCACCTAATTATGGCATGTTGCTATCAAGAAAATGGAGTGCTCAAATGGGAGGTAGTATACAAAATGATTTATCATATGCTACTTTCAAAATTTATGGAGAAAATGTTAAGGTCTTAAGGGAGAGTAGAACTCCCCACATGATAGAAAAATTTGAAGACACTAATGTTAACTATTGCATTGACATAGACATGGAAAATTTTAGGATGCAAAAAAACTGAACTTTATTGTCAAGATCAAAAGGCTAACCCTTTGAATAGAGAATTAATAATACAGGAAGATGGATTATGGAAGATATACTTTGATGGTGCTTGCTCTAAAGAAGGATCAGGGGCAGGAGTATTGTTGATATCTCCATCAAGTACAACTTTTAAGTACTCATTTCTGTTAGCCTTCCAATGTACAAACAATACTGCAGAGTATGAGGCTTTATTTTTAGGACTTGAAATTTCTATCAAACATGGTATAAAATGTTTAAAGGTTTATGGTGATTCTGAGTTAGTGGTAGCACAAGTCAGATCCAAATATGCTGTAAAAAATGATAGATTGAAAATGTACAAGTATGCTATTTGTGATCAACTTGATATGTTTGATGCCTTTGATATAAGTTGGTTAGAAAGGTCAAAAAATATTATGGCTGATTTTCTAGCAAATTTTGCTTTGAAAAATGATGATTTGACCTTACATGGGGTGTCAATACTAGAATTCAAAACAAGACTAGTTGTTCCGAACAACATATACAACTGGCAGGTGTTCCATGATGATCAAGATATTTTGAGGTTCATGCAATGCTTAGACCATTATGAGAACCAGAGTATAGATTGTAGTTCCTTACTGGAACATGATGATGGGAAAGATTACATCTTTGGAAATGAAGTTGTCCAATTAAGTTCTAATCAAATTCCTAGGGGTCTGGTGGAGCTTGAAGCATTGTTTATAAGTCAGAAAAATTATTCATCAAAGTTAAGCAATGGCAAGATTGAGGAATTAGAAGAAATAAACTTAGGATCTGAAAGTAGTCCTCAAACAGTTTATATTGGGAAAGGTTTAGATTCTCACATAAGAATAAATCTGATCAAATTAATCAGAAAATATAAACATGTCTTTGCTTGGTCATATGAAGACTTGAAAGCATACAGAGAAGATGTTTTTCAACATGAAATCCCATTGAAATCAGATGTGAAACCATTTAGGCAAAAACAAAGGCCTATTAACCCCTTTTTGGCTCCTAAAATGCAACAAAGTTGATGAAACTCAAGGATGCTGGGATAATCCAGCCTATCAGAGATTTAACTTGGGTATCAAATTTAGTGCCAATTAGAAAAAATAATGGTGATATCAGACTATGTGTGGATTTCAGGAACCTAAATATTGCTTCATTGAAAGATAACCATTCATTACCCAATATGGAAGCAATGTTACACAAAGTGATTGGTTGTGAGTCGCTATCTACGATGGATGGTTTCTCAGGTTATAACCAGGTCTTAGTTAAAGAGATAGAGCAGTATAAAACTACATTTACTACTCCATGGGGAACCTATGTGTATATCAGAATGCCTTTTGGATTAATAAATGTAGGGGTGACTTTTCAGAGCGCTATGGATGTTGCTTTCAAAGAATTCATTGATTTGTTCATGGTTATTTACCAAGATGACTTAACTACATATTCCAAAAGGGCTATTGATCATTGTGATCACTTGGGTAAGATTTTTTAACAAAGCATTGGAATATGGTGTTTCACTAAATCCTAAGAAGTGTCATTTTGTAGTCAAAGAGGGAAAGTTGCTTGGACATATACTGTCTAGGGAATGGGTAAGTATAGACCCTGAGAGAGTAGAAGAAATTCAAAAGGTGATTGCTCCAAAGAACTTAAAAGGTGTGAAATCTTTCATAGGGAAGATAAACATTGTCCGAAGATTCATAGTAAATTTTGTAGAAATTGTTAAACCCATTGTCAAATTATTAAAGAAGGATGCCAAGTTTGTTTGGAATCAAGAAGTTCAACAGGCATTTGAAAAAATAAAGAAAGAAGTACAGGAGGCTCTAGTTTTGAAATCTCCAGATTATACTAAGCCTTTCTCTTTGTTTTCATTTTCATTATTCCATACAATTGCTGCTATTTTGCTTCAAAAGGATGAAAAGGGATTTGAACATCCAATAGCTTTTTACAGTAAGTCCTTGCAGGCTGTAGAGCTTAACTATGAAATAATGGAGAAGCAGGCTTATGCATTGGTAAAGGCTATGAAATCCTTCAGGCCTTACTTGATTTGTGCTAAGATACAGGCCTATGTTCCTCATGCAACAGTAAAGGATATCCTTACACAATCAGAAGTAACTGGTAAGAGATATAAGTGGATCACAAGAATTCAAGAATTTGACCTTGAGATCAATATCACCAAGTTAATAAGAGGAGAAGGCTTGGAAAAGCTCATGACAGAAGAGAACCTAGATTTAATATAGCTAAATCAGATAGAAATACAAGACCAAGTCATTACTAGCATAGAAAGGCAACCATACTATACTGATATTGTATTCTTTCTTAAAAATGCTAGGTGTCTTGATCATTTGTCTAAAAATCAGAAGAGGAGTTTGAAACTGCAAACTCAAAGGTACACTCTAATCAAAGGTGATTTGTTTTGGAAAGATAAGAATGGTGTACTATTATTATGCCTTGATAGATACCAAGCTAAGAAAGTTTTGACTAAAATGCATGATGGAGAATGTGGAGGTCACTTTTCTGCTAAAACTACTGCCCATAAGATTTTAAGGGCAGGGTACTATTGGCCTACTTTGTTGAAGGATACTTTTATGCATGTCAGGAAATGTGAGCCATGTCAAAGGTTTTCCAATAAACTAAAATTTTCAGGTGCTTTGTTACTGAACCCAGTGAGTACTGAAGCTCCTTTTTCTATGTGGGGGATTGACTTTATTGGTGAATTTTAGGAGAAATCTAGTGGAGGAAATAGTTAGATATTGGTTGCCACATATTACTTTACAAAGTGGATTGAAGGTATCCCTACAAGGAAAGCAACAAGCAAGGTGGTTACTGAGTTTCTCATAGAGAATATTATAACTAGATTCGGTGTACCCACTAAGTTAGTGATGGACAATGCTATGAGTTTCAGATCAGAAGAAATGACAAGTTTCTATGAAAGGTATGGAATTACAATATTATACTCATCCCCATATCACCCATAGGCTAATGGACAAGTTGAGTCTAGCAATAAGAGTATATTAAAGATACTAAAAAGGAATCTGGAATAGAATAAGAGAACATGGAACACAAAGTTGAAATTAGCTCTTTGGGATGATAGGATAACACTCAAAAAAGAAACTGGTAAGTCTCCTTTTGAGCTAGTATATGGTCTACAATCAAGGTTGCTAATTAACAATCTTTTACCAATATGCCAATTTATACAGCAAGAACATTTAGATGTCTTTAACAATATGAAAGATAGAATGATACAGTTGATTGAATTAGATGAAGCTAGGAGAAATAGTTAGAGAGAAAACATAAAATTACAGTAGAAGATGAAGTACCTGTTTGACAAAAGGGCTACTAAGAGAAAATTCTAGGCTGGGGACCTAGTTATCCAATCGAATGCAAGAGTAGAAGACAAAGGTAAGCACAAGAAATTTGAGTCTTTGTGGCTAGGACCTTTCATAGTTTCAAATTTTTTGGGCAAAGGTTCTTATTTATTGAAAAATATGGAGGAAGAAGATTTTGAGTTGCTTGTGCATGGGCAATTCTTGAAGCCTTTCTTTAATTGAAGATCAAAGTAATGCACAAGTAAATATGTATCATATTGTACATATTTTTCCTTCTATTTTAGGTTACTAGGTCTCTGTTTCATTTTTTGAAGGGTCTACAACCAGAGATTCTGTGGTTCTTGGCCATAAACTGTGTTTAGTTAATCCTTAGGTAGAGCCATTGTTGGTTATGTTCCTTGTTCTAGTATGTTTGCCAAAATTTTGTGATTCTCATGCTTTTCTTTCCTAAAGTCATAAGTCTTTCAGTTCCTTGTAATATCCTTGTTGAAATTTATAGGGTCTTCAGGTTAAAATCCATGTGAAAATGCAAAACCTCAAAACCCTAGGTCCTATTCTAAGCCAAAATGAGAAAAAACCCTAAAATGTTCATCATGCTTCTATTTTGGTGCTAACTTTTTGAAACAACTTAAGTCATGTGTTTTAAGCCATAGTCACCTTGTCATGTGATCCTAATAGCATATTATTTTCTATTATGAGACCTGGCAATTAACTATTGTTGGGATGTCTCAGAGAGAAATGGAATATTCCTTTTGTTTTATGAGACTTGACAGAGCCCTTCAGTCACAAAGTCTCTAAATAAAGAAACATTTCAGTAATAAGCAAATGAGCCCACAGATAAGTCACGGGGTCACATGAAATAGCCAGCAGTTAGTAAAATGTTACAAGACTTGGTGATTGCTTCAGTCGCGTGGTCTTTGAATTGAATTGCAGATAATTAAGTGGCATAAAGGTCATGTTGCATGGTCTCCAAATGTTTTGACGGTTAAGTAAAAGATGCTGAGACTTTGTGACTAACCGCATGCAGTTAGAGATATGACACACTCGGGTGGTTGCTGGATTAAGATGCTAAGTCAGTTTTTATGCAGTGATTCAGAGACAAGCAATGGAAGGAGACACGTGTCCAAAGGTGAAAGGATTAAGAGGTTTTTCGTGTGATCTCCCAAAGGAAAAAGTCATCTGGCGATTAAGAGACTAAGGTTATAAAGTACTTTATTGTTACATAGTCCCTGAATTGATATAAAGGTATTAAAAAATAATCAGCGACTTAGCGGAGCCATCAGATGCAAAGATGAACAGATCAAACGGTGGTCGCAAAGTCTTTAAATAAAAAAGCTTAAAGGTAAAAGTACTCGCGACTTGGAGATAGCTGTTTTTCATGTAGTCTCTGAACTAAAACCAAAAGCCAATGTTTGTTGCGTGGTCTCTAAAAGATTTGTCAACAAAAATTTATACTCAGTGATTAGGCGAATAAGGTTTGTCACGGGGTCTCATAAATAAAAGTAACATTCAGTGACTTAGAGATAACTGTAATAGATAAAGGTAACCATCAGTCGTGGAGTCTTCAAATAAATTGTGTGTTAAGTTTTTCATCCTATGACTTTGATTTCTTCAGTCGTGTGATAGCCATAAATGAACCATGGTTAGCCAGGAAAAGAAAGTAACATAGTCGCTTGGTCTCTAGAAGAATTGAGGGTTATGAAGTTATGTTAGTGACAAGGAGATAATACACAATCGCGTAGTCACTCAATATGAATTTTCAGAAAATGTGGCAGTTGCTGACATGACAACATGAATCATTCAGCATCCAATGAAAATCCAGAATATTGATTGATGAATAAAAAGGGTAGCTGAGATGTATGATAGAGAGCCAATCACATAGAGACATGTCATCATCTTTGAATTTTATAAGGTTTTTTTTTTTAAGATACACATATATGAATTTGATTTCCTGTCACACTCATGAACTATAGCTAGGTTTTCAATCAATTCCATAGCGTGCTAAATTGATGACAAAATTGATGATTTTTCAAATGATGAGCTGTGTACTTGAAACAGTTACCATAAAGAGTTGATTGAAGGCTCCTTTTTTAACTTATCTTTCATTCAGAGTTACAGAGCGAAGAAGTGCTAGGTTTTCTGAATTGAGAGAAGAAATTGGTTAAGTTGTAGAGTATTTAGTTGATTGTCAAGTTTTGAATTGTTGGGAATAGTGCACAGAGAAGAGAAGTGAGTCTTGGGAGAAGATTTGTTTCAATATCAGTAAAGAAAGGAGGATTGAAACAAACCAAACATGAGTAGAGAAGTCAGTGTAGCTTCTACCAGTGGGAGGAGCAATGAGATAGAGGATGATACCAAAGGAAAAAGGAATTATTCTGATGAATTCCTCAAATTGCTGTTGGGTTCTACACATAACAAAAGAGAAAATGAAAATGTGCTTACTGATGATTACTGTGAGATCAGGGATGCTGAAACTCTGGGAATAATAGGTTTTTCTCTTTTCAACTACTTTTATAACAATTCTGACAAGGCCATTCCAGTGTCAAACCCTTGGACCTGTGGTCTGGCTAGGTTAATTGTCCCTGACGTCTATATAGATGTAGACTTGTTATTAGGTCTTGCCAGTCATTATGATGTCTTATCCAAGACAATTAAGAAAAATGATGGCACTGCCCTGCTTATCCTGAACAGAAACTCATTCATGCAAGCTTTTGGCTTGTATAGTACCATGTCCACAAAAATTAATCTTACTAAGAAAGAGGAGAGATATAGGTTAAAGCCTGGAATTTCTAGGGGATTATTGTAGAAACACATGCATAAGGAGGTTAGGAACCATCTTACTTCTATACCTGGGACAACACCCTATTTCTTTAAGGACCTACATTTTTATATCAAGTATATTGCCTATGCCCTATGTAGAGTGTTAGGGAGAGATGGAGGAGCTGAGAAGATTAATGCTGGGATTCTAATGATGGTTCTAGATTTACAAGAGGTGCATTCCAACACCAGTTATGGCTATATACAATAAATCATTGATGAGATACATGAAGGTTTTGTAGCAACACAGAAGAAGATGAAAGATCGCAAGGAGAAAGAACCTAGGTTCTTTCACTATTCCATCCTGATGCATCTTCTCTTGCATTTTAACTTTAGGATCGTGGATGTGAACAATTTGGACCCTCAAAGGATTTTTAAGGATAAGCCTAATCCCATTCAGTTTTGGGTGAGGATTTGGAACTATACATCCAAGGAGTGATTACTGTGCTTTTGAGAATTGGGTTGTATATCCAATAATGCAGAGCATGGGCATTAGCAAGACAAGACTCCCAATCAAGGTGGTCCAACTACTGAGGCCTTGTGATTATGTAGACAAGTGGGAGGGAGATCATAACTGGGGAGACTTCTTTCTTGAAGAGAAATTTACCATGATCAGAGTATATGGATGTGTACATCCACCACATATTTTTCCCTACCATGTGCCATCAAGAGTTGCTACCATGGAATTCATCTGGCAGATTTTATTGACAGATAATGAGCATTTTTCACCTCACAGGAAGGGGACCTTAACCCCTAGGCAATTCAAGATTTTCAATTTTACTATTGGCAAAGGTGCCATTGATACAGTCAGCCAGTGGTTGGAGAGTTGCAGAATGGGGGCAGCCTCATATAGGCACATTGATCCTGAGGGTTTCATGGCAGGAGTCAGAATGCTTCTAACTCCCACAATCCCTAATACAAATTTCCATTGTACATGTATAGAAGAGGATGCAACAAGGAATCTTCTTGATGAAGATGAAATCAGGACAAGAAGAGAGAGGATCCAAGAATTATTGAAGCTGTAAACACAAATAAAGAGAAATGTATTGGCTTTTGGAGGCTTCTATCCTGATTTTCCCTACTTTGATAGAATCAAAGCCATGATTGATAATTTCTATGTGCTGTGTGAGCAACTTGACAATGTCCTAGATAAGAAAGGACCCCAAGAGCCTGAACATTCAGAGTTAGAATATGAAAGTGGTAGTGATGGTGACTATGCCCGTACACCTCAATATGATTAGCCTCAACAAGATGTTGCAGAGGTACCATAGTTGCAGGGAGAAGTGGGCCATATCATTGACCTAACAGAGGTCTCCCAGCCAGATGATGTAGAGGAGCCTTCAGCCAAGAGGCAAAAAATTGACATATGACAGCCTTCAATTATTAGGCAAGAAAAGAAAAAGGATAAAGTGAGTGCCTTGGTTCTTGGCAATAGGTTATATGACCATAACCTAAGAAAACTGATCAGACAAGGAAAGAAGTAACAACTTGATGTAGAGGAAAATATTGAGTTGCCTCTTAAGTCTTGTATTGATGAAAGATTACTACATCAGCAAAAGTTTTTAAGTGATGATGGTTTCATCAAGACTGATGAGTTTAAAGATTTTTTAAGATGGCATAAGAAGGAGGAAATAAGAGCCCAATTGAAACTTGATGGTGAGGAGACAATAAAAAATGAGGCTCTATTATCCTTACAATCATATGACCCTAACAGTGAGGATATCTCACTAGATGAGGCTAGACAAATGGTGATAAACAGTGGCATATTGCTGGCTGAGGGTTGGGACTTGGCCTCAACTTTCATCATTGATCAGATAAGAAAGAAGCTAGATTTGATAATGGAAAGTGAGGTACAAATGGGAGACATGATAAAGGGTTTTGGATATAGCCCAAAGTCTCAGGCCTTTTCCATGTGGAGCCTTTGCCCAAAAGATCAGAAACCTCAGTTAGTGAACATCCAAGAGAATATGGTGGGTAATCAAATGGTTTGGTCTGTGCAGAATACAAGGGATTTAGAGATATCCCAGATTATGACACACTGGGCACACTTAAATGAAGAAAAGACAAAGCAACTGTCTGATAAGTGTAGCATTTTGATAGAATAAATCAGTGCTTTGGCAAAAGATAGGGAAATGTGCCACATCAAGATACACCAACAGGATAAAGCAATTGCTAAGTTGCTAAAACAATTGGAAGAAAAGCCTAAAGTGGTGTATGTACCTTCACAACCACCTTTACAAATTGAGGAGAAAGCAAAGTTAGAGGAGGTGGTTGAAAAAGATGACATGGGAGAGAAGAAAAATGAGGTATCCTTGAATGCATTTAGGTGCATTTTGCAACATAGAATTGATATATTGAAGGATAAGACAGATGTCATTCTCAATGCATATAATAAGTTGCCTACCCTACATACAAAGATAATAGGGTACCTTGCTATATTGAACCCTTATTTTGTTAATTGGTCTCCTAGGGTGAAACTATTTGAGAAGCTTGCCTTTTTGCAGCCTTTAAAATCAGATTTACCTGAGGTGGTTACAGAAGTAGGAGATGAGATTAAAATGGTCAATGTGGCCTTATCATTCTTCAAGGGCAAGTTAAACCTAGTAGATGTTAAATTGAGCATGTTTTCTTCAGATTTCAACAGATTTGTTCCTTCCCTTAGAGGAGAAGATGATTAGATAAAGGCCTTGGAGGTCTGGAAGAATGAGTTTGACAGTAAGATGCCTAATAATGAGGCATTCATTTTAGGATCAGATTTAGATAGTGAAGGCTTTAATAAGATCTTGGATGAGGCCTTCAGAACTGAAACTGACATCAATAAATTTCTAGTGGATGTCAAGAGAATTACTGATGTTAGGTGGGAAAGGCAAAAAGCATAGGTACAAAGCACTCAGGACTTCAAGTGGCCAACTAAAGATGAGGTGACAGCATGGGACCTGTTGACTAAGCCCAAGAAGAAGAAGCCTGAGATTGAGGAGGAAATTCTTGATGAAGAGTAGGGGAGAACACCTGGTGCCTAATCATTGAGCACAGGGAGGTTAGCTTTTTATGGAGATAAGTGTAAGTTATCCTGTAATTGCAGTCACTTAGTCTTGCTGCAAATACCAAAAGCTATCCTGAACATTGTCAGACAAAGGCACCAGATTTTAGATAGGATAAAGAATATCAGATCTATATCCTCTGTTTTTATCCTCCCACCGCTTCTTCATTCCTTTCTTTTGTCTTTTCTGTACTTTTAAGGGTTAGGTTCCTTAAACCATTTGAGGCTTGTTTCATCCTAAAATAAAGGATTCCAAGATGGTTAAGGGCCTATATATAGGACGAAAGTTGTAATTTGAAAGGAGATGAAATATATAGAAAATCAATCTTTCTAGACTTCTGTCTATCTTTCAAGCTTTCAAGTTTTTTATGTACTAAAGTAGGATCATATTAATAAAATATAGTGCAATTTTTCTCTATCTTCATTGTTGTCTCTTTAATGGTTGTGTATGCTCTTTTATGTTTTAATTTGTAAGGAAATTTTAAGCATTTTAGCTATAAGGTAGTTATCTAATCACTTGCAAGTTTCTTTCAAGGAAAGAACTAAGTTTTGTAAGTGGTTTCAAGGAGCATAACAATAGTTAAGGATTTGATACAATATCATAGAGATGACAGGATAATTTGTAAGGCATTTTATCTGAATTGTATGTAAGTTGTAAGGCACCTTACAGTATTTTTTTTTTAATGTATTTCTGTGAACTTTAAGTTATTGACTCTATAGCCCAAAGGACAGGCACTAGTCTAGGAAGTGATTTGATTATCAGTCATTATCTAGACATTCAAATACTATTCAAACCAATCACTTAAAATATTTTGTGTGGAATCAATTATATTCCTAAAGGTTACAGTTGAATTTTGTTGATTTCTTAAAGAGAAAATCAAATAGGTTATTCCTCATAGATTCATAAGAGTTATAAAAGGAGAGAAGAATATATTTCTTAGTTATGTTGCTGTCTGCTATCATTAAGATATTGATTTGGATTTTCAATCTTATCCTCAAAATAACCATAGTTATCTATATTTTTATATACATGTCCATCTAAAACAGAGCATTCAGCACATAAGGTTCAATCCACTCTAAAGATATTGTTAAGACAATAATCAGTCATAGGTAAAACTTCCCTGAGTCAGTGGATCTCAAAAAAGAAGGAGGTGGTGATAGATACCCCCAGTGTTATCAAGAACCTCATCAATTAGTGTTTTTTCCCTTGCTTGAGTCATAATGTCAAAAGGTATTAAGGGTTCATAGAGTTATTCAAGATTACAAATATCTTTCAGAGGCTTAGCAAGAAAAAAGACTAACAGCTACCATGGAAAAAATGGCTATTACCGCTTAAGGCTCCGTCCATGTGGTTTACCTAATAAAGGGAGTGTCCACTATGGTTAACCCTCTCTAACAAGGAAGACTCAAAATATGAACCATATGGGGACTTGGTTCAGATTCAAGGGTTCCAAGTTTCTGATTCTCCCAAAAAGGAAAAGAGCATAATCCTCTAGCCTCTTCACCTCACCTAGACATAGAAAACAAGATTAATTGACCCACTATTTTGAAATCACCTCACCCAAAGTTTGTATATAAACAATAATGACCACCAATCTCAAGAGAGAAAGTACCGTCAAAAGTTGAAGACCAAACCAAATGAGATAATAACAAATCCTTCCCTACCTACAAGGGGATCTATCGTCAAGAAGAGCTTTGCATGTAAGAAGGGCGAATGAAACCCACTCTCTCAAGATCACCACAAATAGTGTTCATAGGGCCTAATTACTATGTAAAACATATATGTAAGAAAGCAATTCTAGGTTCATTCCTTTAGAGAAAAAATTGGAAATGTGATCTATGAAAGAAAGAAACACTCAAGCTAAAAACATGAGAGGTTCATTTTATTTCCAAAATCAAAATGTTATAGAGATGCAATAAAATATCTCAGATCCAAAGCACATGAGAATTTTGTTGTTTATCTACACAAATCCAAAGTGATCCAATGATGAAGGTCAAACGAACAAACAACAAACAGAAAATAGAAAACAATAGAATAACAAATACTAGATTATAGCAATGTCAATGGTCAGCAAAAGCAAGATATAAAAATCTGCAATTTTACTAGTCTCTATTGTAGAATGTCACGTGAAGATTCCTAGTGGGCTGTGCAAAGAAATGCATAGACCAGCCATAAAAAGAACAGGAAATAACAATCACTAGTGTAAAATATCATGTGAAGATCTATCATAGGCCGCGTGAAGAAACACAGTGGGCCAGGCGAAGCAACGCAAAGTCCAACAAAACTTTTCCCACAGACCTACAAAATGTCGCACAAAATTTCCTTGCAGAAGTACGAAAAATACAAAAAATACATAAATTTGAAAATAAATTGTGAAAAATAAATATAACGACAGAAAATGAATCTTCTACCCCATCGTGGGTGCCAAAAATGTGTGCTAAAAATGTGTCACACTTTTATGAGTCATTATATCCAAGATTGCTCAAGAATGAGGTCTCAAATGGTGACTCATAGCTCTCTATTCATGGAGTGCAAGGGTTTGTAATGGAGGCCCTCAGGTTGACCTTGTTTTTGCCCATGCAAGTACACCATAAAATGAGAGATTCAAAGAGGAAAAACAAGAATGATAGTCTCCATGATCATCAAATATGCAATGCAAATGAAAGCTATTCTATATGATAACAATGCAAGAAATGAAATTAATCTATATGATTACAATGCATGATTATTCTATAAAAGGAAATACAAATGCAAGATTAATATATGAAAAGAAACATAAATCTAATATAATATGCAAGTGTAAGATTAATCTAAATGGATTTCTATGGGGCATGAAAGAAGAAGACAAGAAGATATAATTTGCAATATCCAAGCTCAAGTGCTCAAATTCTCCTCCAAAATTGCTCTCCAAACCTGTAGAATAACAATAGCATAAAAGTGGTGATCATCAAATGAGAAGGAGAGGTTTCCTTGTAAAGAGCAATGGACAGTGGAGATTAAGAGACAAAAAGAAATAAGCAATGGTGGAGATTAAATCTTGGTTGATCCATGTGCTCATATCTTCAAAAGGCAAAATCAAAGGCTATGATTAAGAGGCAAAAAGCCCACCACTTAGGAAGATGTGTAGAAAAAGGAACTTTATTTATTTTTATTTAATTTATTTAATTTTTCATCAAAGAGGGATTTAAGTGGGGGGTTTTATTTAATTAAAAGATAATTTTCTTTTAATTAAATAGGATTATTTTATTTAATTTAAAGTGATATTTTAATTAAATAAGATAATATCATTTAATTAAGAGAGATTTTAATTAAATAATATAAGATTATTTAATTAAAAATGAGTTTTAATTAAATAAGATTATTTTATTTAATAAAAAGGAATTGTTTTCTTTTAATTAAATAAGATAATTGATGAAATGATCAAACCTTAGGAAATATTGAAATAATTGAATTAATTACAATTTGATCAAGGAAATTGATTTGAATTGAAAACGTTGCAAAACATTGATTCAGGAATTTGATAAATTGATAAATTGATAAATGGGAGCCCATAGTCTAGGCGACCATTTTAGGGTGCATACATTTTCCCCTCTTTGAATAATGTGTGATCTTTATGGGAACACATGTAGTCAAAGAATGCAGTTGAAGTGTGAGATCGATTTGGGATCACAAAACAACCTAGGCGTATGATCTTTATGGGAACACATTAGGACAAAGATAAGCAGATTGAAAAAGACAAGGTTAACACCCCTATAAATAGGTAATTGACATGTCCAATATAAGAATCTCAAGCAAGGTTTCCCCAAGTGGAGTGTTTGATATGATTGATAAATCTGAATCAAGGATTGAAGTTTGATATGTACTGCCCCCTCATGATCAGAATCAAAATGAGATAGAAGAGAAACAAAAATTTTATAAATGTGATCAAATCAAACTTAAAATAAGGTTCTTGATGTAAGATGAAAGATATAAGGATCACAGAACCAAGGTAGATCATTAAGCATGAAATATTATGCCCCAAGGTTGAATTAGAAGAAAAGAAGTGGGGTAAAAGAAAATGGAAGAAAGAAGTTTGGAAGAGGTGGAAAGAAATGGAAAGAAGAAAGAGAGTTTTCCTTAAGAAAGAGAATTCCTCAAAACCAATCAATTGTTTAATAGAAAATTTCAATAGAGATCACAAAAGAAGATAAGGAAATGAAGATCAAACATGACCATAGTTGATTAAAATTCCACAAGAAAGATGAAGGAAACCCTCTCAAACTCATAATGCATCCTAAAAATGCAAATTAACATGAGGTCTAACAATGAAAGCTACATGAAAATGAAAAGGTGTACTTGCAATAGAGAAACTATAACATAGGATTTTTTGTTCATCATTCATAAGAGAATGTTAAGGAACTTATTTTCATCATTGGGACATTATTAACAGACATCGAAAAATCACACAATTATCACTAGTCACAAACGCAACTATGAAGATATCAATGTGATTGATATCAGATTGGAATGTGGAAAGATTCTAACATAAACATAAAAGACATAAAGGCCAAGATGACTGTGATGTTAGCTTACCCAATTTAATGTAGCAAAACTACACTCGCATCAAGGCATAGAGGCTAGAATGACCAGAAGAATGGTTGTGCAAAAAAAGTGAAGAATAAAGAAGGAAGCAAATAAAAACATGCCCCATGCCCCAAGTCCTCTAGCTATGCATCATAGAGAGTCTTATTAGACAAGGACACTCAACGAAAATTAATAACAGTCAGCACACAAAAAAAAGATCATGACATAGCTCAAGCATTAGTGTTGTTTTTAAAAATTAAGTGTGTTAACTGATACTGAGTTTCAAGGATAAGGATTGAATGCTTGCAGGCAGTTAAAACCACATGACAAAACGGGATAAGACCAAACTGATAAGTGTTGAAAAACACTGAATGTTAGGGGTTGTATTGAAAAATACAATTAGGGTGGAGTTGAAAAATACCATTTGTGAGGTGTCCTAAAGAGTAACGCATCCAAGATACTAAAGCTAACATAGTTATGCCCCCTAGACAAAGACAAAGACCAATTCTAGACCAAGGCAACAAGGATAAGGCATGATGGAGAAAGGCTAAGTGTCGAGGATATGAGCTAAGTAATAGGGGTGCAAAGGCCTCAAGTAGCACATGTTTCTAGGTTTTCACCACTTGGATTTTATTACCATTTTTTCTTTTTCATTTTTTTTAGAACTTTTTATTATTTTTTTAAATTTTTGCTATCAAGGTGCCTGTTTCCAGGTTTTCACCAAGGCACTTTTTCTATTTTTTTTTGAATTTTTGAATTTTTTGTATTTCTGGAATATATAATTTTTTTGAGACACATCAAAGCGCCTATTGCTAGGTTTTCACTAAGATGATCATTTTTCATGACATTTTCTGATTTTTAGCATTTTTGACAATATATCATTTTTTTGAATTTTTTTAGGATCAATAACTATGTACAAAGGATGCCCCCAGATAGAATGGGCATCAAACTCCCAAGAAAGATCACATCGTGTAGTCCTGATGCTTAGCAAGGTGGAGGATAGGAGGGATTAGCAAGCTGGTGGAAGAGATGGAAGACAGAAGAATCAAGGAAAATGAAGGGAAGAAATGCTCAAAGGCAAACTCCTCAAGAGTACCCAAGCTAGGGAAAAGAAAGAAACATCATGTAAAGCACATTTGGACAAGAAATGAAAGGCCAACATTTGATAAGTCACAAAATCATAATGAAAAAGAAGGAAAGGATGTAGTCCAAAGGATTAGACATGTTAAGAGGCCTCATAGCACCATGTTTTACTCTTTTTATTTTATTTTATTAGATCAAGACCAAAGGGGAAAAGGATAGCGATAGGCAAAAATGAATGGAGGAAGATAGATATGAAGGCAAAATACAGAATGGATGAAATATATAGAGAACTATGCATGATGCTTGACTGCCAAGCTTTCATCATGGTACCTATCCAAGGCACCACAAGGGAGTGGTTTTCACCATAGGATGAAATTATTTCTCTTTAATTTTTTATTTTTTATTTTTTTTTGTTTTGATTTTTTTTTTAATTTTTTGGAAGAAGGAAAGCTTTTTAGATAATGCTCCTTGAAAGGATGAACCATTATATTCTAAGGATCCAAAATGATATGCTCAAATATTTCTATAGGGAAAGGAAGATGAAAGAGAAAAATGGAGTATAAGATTTTATGCAAAGCGAGTGAGGTTGGAAGATAGGAAGAATAGGAAAATGAGGAAAAAGAGTAGAAGGTAGAGGGATAGTGAATGGAAGGATTGTGAAAGGGTAGATGGAAAGGAAGGAAAAATAAACATCAACACACACCTTGAAGGGTGAAAAGAGGATGGAGGAAACGTGAATGAAGGAATACGTGAAGGAATATGGTGAATGGATAGTAGAGGTTGTAGTTTAGGCTCATGGAATGAAAGAATGTTTTTGGAAGAAGATGAAGTAGAAGCCTTTAGAAGCTTGAATGTCAACTTCACTTATTTCTCACCATGAGACTCTTTCAAGAGAGACTTTGGAATCCCTACAGTCGTAGGATTTTCATTTATTTTTGATAATTTAGAGAAAATATCTTCAATGATGGATTTTGGAACCCATACTTGTCTTGTAGTTTTCTTCTTAGTTATCTCTTTTGACTTGATGCCCCCATGTCGATCAGAGGAGACATGGTGATCTTCTTTTTTAGATGGATTATTGTATTGCTTCTTTTTCTTGTATTGAAAATTCAAATTTCTTCCAAAAGACTTGGGACTTGTGGAGGAAGAAGAAGAATATGACTGGTTTAGATGGGTGGATGGATGAAAAGGATTCAAGGGTATGCATCTATGTTGATCTTGAGGAAAGATAGGAGATGGAGGGATGTAAGGACCCAAGATGGATGAAGAATTAGGAGAGTTAGGAGGGGAAAGTGAAGGGACATAAGGACCCAAGATGGAAGGAAAATGTGAAGCCCTTAGTATTGGTGGAGGAGGTCCAAGGATGAACGTGGAAGTTGCAAAAGGATAATCAATAAGTTCATCAGTGTGTACATGACAACCAAGGATATCAACATATCTAGAGTGAGCATTAGGATTTTCAATAGGATCATGAACATCTTGAATAGGAGCACCTTCTTTGATAGGATTGTTTGAATCTTGGAAAGACTTAGGAAGAGTAGAAAGTGGAAGCGAACATGGAGTGGT
>MU225736.1:1104525-1121913 GCA_018584345.1 Thuja plicata
TTTGATCTTGACAAGGATCTTTGGATAGCATAAGCGCATAATGTTCCTCTTGATTTTCAATAGGCTTAATATTGGAAGTAACAACACAATTTTTAATAACCTTAATGGAAGTATCATCTTTGGAAAGTGCAAGTTGGGTAAGGTTATTATAATTGTCAATAAGCTCAACAGTGTAAGTAGTAACTTGATCTTGCTTAGGAGAAGACTTAAGATAGGGTGGAATGAATGAGAAAGGGCATGCAGGATTAAAAGAACCATGAAATAGATAAGAGACATCATGAAAAGGATTAGATGACATGGAGGTTTCTTGATCTTGATATTTCTTTATGTTCTTTTCTTTATAATTTTTAGAGTCCTCTTGACATGGAGCCATTTCTAAGGACAAGGAAACTTGTTGGAATTGTATAGGAGACTTGGGAAGAGATGGGGAAGGATTAGATGAAGTAGGTATTATAGCATATAAAGGCTTAGGCTCTTTAGGTTTAGCATTATTGAAAGTATTTGCAACCAAGTGAAGGTTAGCTTGAGTTTCTTTAAGAGGTAGCCCTTGAGGACAACAATCAAAAATTGCATGAAAACCATTAGGACCTTTGTTGGATGAAGGATTTGTGAAAGATTTGAAAAACTTGGAGACTTTAAGAGATGTATGAGTATTGGAGGAAGTAGAGGATGGAAGGGAATCATCACAAAACAAAGGTTCATCATTAACATGATCTTGCTCGAGAGTGTAATCTTTATTTTCAGCATGAGAGGTCTTAGAGGAGAGATTCTTATAGTATTTATGTTTATAATTAACGTGGAAAGCTTTCTCTTCCTCAATAGAAGTAAATGTATCATCTAGGTATTGTTCACAAAAATCATCAAAGTCTCTTTCAAAATCAGAGTCATATGGATCACCATCACAATCTATCCAATGTGACAACCTATTACCAGTAAGAACAAGTACCCCACTAAGAGGATTCTTAGGAATAGAGGTGTCATAGGTATCACTACATTCTCCACAATCATTGTCATCAAAGATGGGCATGTCATTCTTCATGGAAGAGGTATCACAAGGATTGTCACGTTGCTCATTATAGTATGTCTTGAGAAGAGAAGTAAGACTCTTGGGAGAAGTAGAAGAAGAACAAGAGCATGGAGAAGAGGAAAGTGAAGACCTAGTGGAGGAAGAAGATGTGGATGATGAGGAAAGATGAGAAGACTTAGAAGATGAAGGATGTTTGGAAGAAGGAGGTTGTGAGAAGATCATGCGTATGATCCTAGCAAAGGCATTTGATTTAATCAATTTTGTTTTCTATTTTTGTCATAAATTTATTACCCATGTGATTTTTGGAGGAATGATACTCTTTGAATTGAGCAATGAGTTCGAGATCATCTATATTCAAGAGAGGTTCCATAATAAGATAGTTGAAATTAATTGTTCTGGAAGAGGAGGAATCAATCATGGGAGTGACATAAGAGATGAATAGAAGAAGGTAGACTAGATAATAAGAGGAAAAGAAACAAGAATATGTGAAGATATTAGGAAGAAGAGGAAGAAGCATAAAGGAAGAAGAGAAATGATGGAAATGGGAGAATATGAAGACATGGGAGATGTGGAAGAAAGAAGACCAAGAGTCATTTTGTGCAACTTGATACCATTTACATTCATTTGGATGTTGAGCAACATGTCATAGCACTTTTGGGGAGATTTGTTGAAGTTTTGGGATCTTTTAAGCAACATCTCAAATGAATTAATCTGATTCAGATCAACCAAAGGAGGACTGGAACAAATGGCAGGACAACAATCAAGCAAGATGGCAGATGACAACAAATAGCAATGGAAGACAGTTTCACGCGAAGAAATGATTTTTCACGCTAGGATCACCATAGGATTGCATGAAAAAATGCATAGATCCACATCAAGAAAAACCAGACTGGTGTGATAGAATGACCCAAAAAGACAGTATACTGGTAGGATGTCACACGATGATTCTCACTGTACCACGCAAAGAAAAGTAGCAAGCCGCCCGAAGAAATAGTTTTCTCACGTGAGCGAAGGAAACATAACTCAGTTTTTGTTCATTTTAATTGCCAACTAGATGCATTAACTTATTTTATCATGAATCAGGCATGCAAGATAGCAATCAAGGAGTCCAAGCAAACAAAAGTCTTCAAATAATGAGCAAGGGACAAAGAAACCTTGCGCATGAACAAGAATAGTGTCATAGTATTCTACTGCCTAAAGATTCTACTTGTGTATGTTCTCAAAATGTCTTTCAATCAGTTACATAGTCCTAGAAAATAAAAATTTGGTTGCACTATGGTTCATAGTAATGGTTAAATCTACAAGTTTTGCAATGTCAAGTGGGTGAAATCCAATCCCAGCCCATCAAGGTTTTGACATAGTCTGAGAATTTAATCATTCAGGAGCTGCTGAGGAGATTTGACAACCCAACAAGAAACCACACCCATAGAGATTTCTTCCATAAGGACATTTATATAGTTGTTGTTGCTACCATGGGGAAAATGGCTATTACTACTTGAGGTTTTGTCCATGTAGTTTACCCAATAAAGGAAGTGTCCTCTACGGTTAACCCTCTCTAAAAAGGAAGACTCACAATATGAATCACATGGGGGCTTGGTTCAGATTCAAGGGTTCCAAGTTTCTGATTCTCCCATAAGGGAAAAGAGCATAATCCTCTAGCTTCTTCACCTCACCCAGACATAGAAAACAAGATTAATTGACCCACCAATTTGAAATCACCTCACTTTAAGTTTGTATATCAAAAACAATGAGCACCAATCTCAAGGGAGAAAGTGCCATCAAAAGTTGAAGACCAAACCAAGTGAGATAATAACAAATCCTTCCCTACCTACAATAGGATCTATCGTCAAGAAGAGGTTCACATGTAAGACAAGCGAATGAAACCCACTCTCTCAAGATCACCACAAATAGTGTTCATAGGGCCTAATTACTATGTAAAACATATATGCAAGAAAGCAAATCTAGGTTCATTCCTTTAGAGCAAAAATTGGAAATGTGATCTATGAAAGAAAGAAACAGTCAAGCTAAACACATGAGAGGTTAATTTTATTTCCAAAATCAAAATGTTATAGAGATGAAACAAAATACCTCAGATCCAAAGCAACCTAAGTGTTTTGTTGTTTATCCACGCAAATCCAAAGTGATCCAACGATGAAGATCAACCGAACAAATAACAAACATAAAATAGAAAACAAGAGAATAGAAAATACCAGATTATAGCAATGTCAATGGTATGCAAAAACAAGATATAAAAATATACAATTTTACTAGTCTCTATTGCAGAATGTCGCGTGAAGATTTACCATAGACCGCATGAAGATTCCCAGCAGGCCGTGTGAAGAAATGTACAGACCAGCCATAAACACAACAGGAAATAACAGTCACTGGTGTAAAATCTCACGCGAACATCTACCACAGGATGCATGAAGAAACACAGCAGGCCACTCGAAGAAACACATAGTCCAACAAAACTTTTCCCACAGACCTGCAAAATGTCACGCGAAATTTCCCTGCAGAAGTACAGAAAATACAAAAAATACATAAATCCAAAAATAAATTGTGAAAAATAAATATAACGACAAAAAAAGAATCTTCTGCCCCACAGTGGGCACCAAAAATGTGTGCTAAAAATGTGTCACACTTCTATGAGTCATTATATCCAAGATTTCTCAAGAATGAGGTCTCAATTGGTGACTCATAGCTCTCTATTCATGAAGTGCAAGGGTTTGTAATGGAGGCCCTCAGGTTGACCTAGTTTGTGCCCATGCAAGTACACCATAAAATGAGAGATTCAAAGAGGAAAAACAAAAATGCTGGTCTCCATGATCATCAAATATGCATGCAAATGAAAGCTATTCTATATGATAACAATGCAAGAAATGAAATTAATCTATATGATAACAATGCAAGAAATGAAATTAATCTATATTATAACAATGCATGATTATTCTATGAAAGGAAATATAAATACAAGATTAATCTATGAAAGGAAACATGAATCTAATATAATATGCAAGTGTAAGATTAATCTAAATGGATTGCCATGGGGCATGAAAGAAGAAGACAAGAAGAGAGAAGTTGCAATATCCAAGCTCAAGTGCTCAAATTCTCCTCCAAAATTTCTCTCCAAACATGCAGCATAACAATAGCATAAAAGTGGTGATCATCAAATGAGAAGGAGAGGTTTCCTTATAAAGAGCAATGGACAGTGGAGATTAAGAGGCAAAAAGAAATAAACAATGGTGGAGATTAAATCTTGGTTGATCCATGTGCTCATATCTTCAAAAGACAAAATCAAAGGCTATGATTAAGAGGCAAAAAGCCCACCACTTAGGAAGATGTGTAGAAAAATGAACTTTATTTATTTTTATTTAATTTATTTCCTTTTTCAACAAAGAGGGATTTAAGTGGGGGGTTTTATTTAATTAAAAGAGGGATTTTATTTTAATTAAATAAGATTATTATTTTTAATTAAAAGGGATATTTTAATTAAATAAGATAATATCATTTAATTAAGAGAGATTTTAATTAAATAAGATAAGATAATTTAATTAAAAATGAATTTTAATTAAATAAGATTATTTTATTTAATAAAAAGGAATTGTTTTCTTTTAATTAAATAAGATAATTGATGAAATGATCAAACCTTAGGAAATATTGAAATAATTACGATTTGATCAAGGAAATTGATTTGAATTGAAAATGTTGCAAAGCATTGATTCAAGAATTTGATAAATTGATAAATGGGGGCCCATAGTCCAGGTGACCATTTTAGGGTGTATACAGAAAGAAGCACAATAGGTCACATAATCAAGTACAACAAAAAAGGTTAAGAAATTAGCAATGGTGCTACATTCTTTTGAGTCACAGAAGAAGAGGAAAAAGACAAAGAAGAAAAAGTTAGAGGTTACACTAGATGAAATAATTGAAATGCCGAAGTGTGACCCCTTTACACTTGAAATGGATGCACTAAAAGAATATGGAGAGATATGCTAGAGGAAGACATTGCAAGACAAGATGAAGAAACAAAATAGGGACTCCATGGTACTGGAGACAACATTGGACATCAAATTGTACCCGATATTGATATTGATCAAAGAAAGCCTATACTTGATCAACTAGCTATCCTCACCGACCCAATTACAACTCAAAACATTGATGCTGAGAAGGAAATTGAGGAGAGAGCAGAAATGAAATACCAACAAAAGCTCTTAGAGAACATCAGCCAAGAAGTGGCAAAGAATAAGGTAAAGCTATCAAAATTCATATCAGAATTCGACCCCATCATATCTGAAGCTATAACCTTAATTCAAAACCTGAGCACAATAGAAAATTTCCCTAAGGAAAATAGTGACAATGTTGCAAAGCTAGATACAGATCTAGGAAACAGTGCTAGTAGCTTAACCACAGATGCAGACAATGCAGTCAAACTACATTATGAAAAAATCATTGAGGTAAAATGGTTAAGGAAGGAGTTGTGAGAGGTAGAGACACATTTCAGAGAAGAAGTGACCAAGATACAGGCTCAACTTCTGCCAAATCTTACACTGCTACAATAACATATTAGTTCTTCAAGGCAACTGATAGCAACTCCTGAGATGTCTGTAGTAGACAACATCTATGATATGCATTCAAAGATAACACTTGAGCATATGGCTCTAGAAACCCTAAGAGAGAAATGGGAGAAAATGATAGAAGACATGAAGTATTCTCATTCACACATTTTTGATAAGATCTAAAGGTAAACAACCTTTGCCCTTAATATCAAATAAAGGGGGAAATGATATATTGTACAAAATATCAAAGAAAATGTTATGTAAATTCATTCAGATGGCCAAAAGGTAGATATGTATATGTGTATTCATAAAGGGACAATGATATGAAGAAGAAAAATATATCATATGTACAAATATACCGGCATATACATAGGGGGAGTCATTAAATGACTAAGGATTATATATGTTGTATATACTTAACATTTTGTTGATATTTTGCACATATCAGTTTTTGATACTAATGTCAAAGGGGGAGATTGATGACATTAATTTGTCATTAGCATTCAAACAACACTTTCGGTACGCTTACACCAAAAGACAGTAAAGAGAAAATTGAAGATCACCAAAAATGACTAAGTACAGAGAGAACCGATGACACAAGGTAGTGTGTACACCAAAAATCACAATGCAGAAAGATAAAGTGGAACCTGAAAAAGGAACACAAAATGCAAGTTACAGTGCAGATTGACAAAATAGATACAGTGTAACCGACAGTAAAAACCAAAGGATAGTCAAGCATGACCGACAGGCAGAACCGAAAGTCAGTTGCAACCCACAAAAAGTGGATCTCACTTCCACGTCAGATAAAGCAAGGGTATTATATTTATAGGATATTTAATTGTTTTAAATCCATTTCTTTAGGGAAAATAAACATTAATGTAACTATTTTAATCAGTCTAACTGATTTAAAACACATAGACTAGGAGATGTAGGTGTAAGTTGTAAACCCGATCTTAGAGTTAACAATTTTTTTATCACAACTCGATGAAGTCAATCCATCTATAAATAGATGATGTAATAATTCATTAGAATGTGTGTGTAAGAGAAAGGAGAACAAAAAAAAACCATCTATGGATTGAATTGAGAGTTCAAGAACTAGAATAGAAAAAGAAGAATTTGGTTAGCAGAACCAAGAATAAAGGAAACCGATAATTGGAGGTATTATTCAATCACAGTTAAGGTGATAATATTTTTATGTGAACTACATAGGATCTGTATTAGCAATAGGATATTGAATTTACTAGGTCAATTTGTAATTTTATATCATTATAACAAGTGGAGCAAAGTGTGAAAATTCCTTTCAAGAAAGGTGGATTTAACAGTCCAATATCAAATCTCTTAACCGAGTGCACACTTAACATTGTTGTTAAAATCTCTTAACAGAGTAGAATTTAACATGTCTCCATAGATACTCCTAATAGGGTAGATCATTAGAAGTGATCAAATTGTAAGCCTTAACTGGCCCCTTCTAATCTATAGATAGTGAAGTTTTGTGGGTACCATCCCCACCAAAATTTTTACTTCCTAAAAGGAGTTTTTTGCAATATCATATCTTGTGTTATGTGTCAATTATGTTCATGAATGTTTCTATGAATGAATCACATGTTTATTAATGTTATGAATTGTTATAACTCACACAAAGATATTGTAGATCAGATTGAATGGATATGCAATTGATTAAAAAGGTTAATTGATTAAAGGATATGAAATTTTTTTAGAGGTACTGATTCACCCCTCCCCTCTCAATACTACTTCCCATTAATCCCAACACTCTATGGTCTACTAGATCTCTAAGAAGTAGTGTAACTAGAAACTCACTAAGCTGAAGGAATAATGCCCTCATAATGGTGCTACCAGTAATTAATCTCTCTCTATGCCTCACGCCTTGATCTCCAGAAATGATCTAGAATCTCCAGATAGGACACATCTTGTACACCATCAATAAAGCATCTGACCTCAGTACAAAATTGACACTCTCTATCCTCTATAGATACCACTCTAGCCTCTTCTACTATAACCCAAATCTCTGCAACAATGACCATACTCTCCAAGGAAGTAGCTCGTGCCTCAGAAGTTGTCAACCTATCCTGAAGATCAGATATCTACTGGGTCAATCTCTCTACCTCTGATGGATCATCATCCATCCCACCCATGGCCATGTCCATCTCTCCCTTCTGACCCCTATCACCCAACCCCTCCTCCCCAGTGTCCTGCACTACCCAAGAGTCCTCACTGATCTCACTCCCACTACTACTACTATCAATACTGCTACTACTATTGGAAGAGATAGACCCTACCTCCTGAACCTCCATCTCTGCAACTACTCTCTCCTCAGCCCTCTCCAAAAAAAACACTTATGTACTGTCACACTCTCCTAACTAGCTGAGGTACATCCTCCTCTAACCCCCTCCTCCTCCTCCTCTAGAAAAGCATTCAACCCAACTCACCTACCAATCCCATTCCCACCCCTAGTCCTAACTCTCCCACCATCACCACCAGGCCCAGGATCATCTCCATCTCCTTGCCCACCATCCTGACCACTGTCTCTCCCACCACCCCATCCACCATCCCCCCTCATCCACCATCTCTCCCACCATCCCATTCACCATCCCTACCATTATCCCATCCTCCACCCCTACCTCAATCCCTACCTGCTCTTTGTATCTGCCAACACCTCCTCATGATGGTACCAATAATAGGATGAGGCACATCAGTCAAGGAAATAGGTTGAGCCTATAGCCACCATACATCATACTGAGGGATAGTACCTACAAAGAGAACAAGTTCAATATTAGCACCATATGGATGATAAAGCATAATCAACTAATCAAAAAACATCTACAACAAACAGAGCAAAAAGGGAGTAAATAAATCAACCAGGGAAAATCAAAACATATACCTGCATCAACAGTGGCTGATCGCCATGTCCAAGAAACATGAAGTAGACCCATGAAATAATTCCTAGCCGCATCAAGATAAATGATATCACCCACAGGGTGACATCCCTCTACCGATGAGTAAAGTAAGCATATGAATTAGATACATCATGTCTCTCGCCAAACTGGCACAATACGCTATCAGTGTTGTGAAAATAAATTATATGAATGTAGCCACTAATGCGACCAATCAAAAATCTCCTCTATCATTAGAATGGAAGGTGTGCATCCTCTCCATCCCAAATAGGAAAATCCTTGTATGGTCTAAAGATAAATTAAGGCATCATGTCTAACTATTGCCTCTAGTACATCAAGTGCCCCACATGGGAAAGAACAATAGTGCAATCATACATGAACACATATGGTCTCCCTGGAGGAAGATCATGAGCTCCTATAGGCCTATAGACAAAAATATGCTCCCATGCCCAGATTTGCAGGAGAGTGGCACCGCATCCAAGATACTTAACTCCAAGGTAAGCTGCATAAAACATATGGAAGTACATATGGGCAAGCATAAATGGACCCCAGACATATATTGTATGGTCTCTAACCATACCTTGTAGAATAGTGCTAAAACCAACAAAGAAGGCATGTTGCCAATGATCAGGACATATGATCCCACAAATCAAACTACCAAGAAAGGTAGTCAGTATATCTAACCCCATGCCAAACCTGGACCATGGGATATCATATGGATCAGATATACCAAGCTGATCTTGGGGAAAACCAAACAACTCAGACATAGCTGCAATACCAGGACCTCGGGCATACTCTACAAGAGCACCCTGGATGGGAATCTGCAGGATGCAATAAACATCCTCTAGTGTAAAAGTGCACTCCCTAGTCAAGAAAATAAATATACAAGTGTTTGAATGCCATCTCTCTAGAAGAGCAGAGATCAGACCCCTATTGGTTGTGATCTTAGGCATATAAGATATCCAGTATAAACCTATCTATCTAAGGACATCCCTCTCATCCTCAAAAAGATGAAAATGGTATACTAATCTGATAGGTCTAGACTCCTAGAAACACAGAATAGTCCTAGCGTGCTCCAAAGAAAAGAAAATTCACTTATCAGTGTCAGGACAGAAACAAAATATTAGACAAGTACATATACATGCTAGAAACCACTAACAAAGTGATTGCGGTAAACCACATGCAATTTTGGTACTTTTATACTGATTGTGGCATGTAACTAGAAATTACAACACATTTCTCACAATTTTTGTAATAAACACCATCAATTGTAGAACATTGATCAATTGCGACATTTAAACCACAATTGCGACAACAATGCAAAATTTTCAAAAGCAATAAATGCAAGCATTAAATGCAGAAGGACTAAGATACTCATTAGACATCCTATGCCAACTGGTTGATGGAAGGTATGAACCTGATCAGAAATGTGAACAACACCTGGAAGGCCCGACATAGCTCAAAAATAACACAAAAGCAGAGAAAACTATAAGCAAACTCACCGGATGATCAAGAGCTCCAAGAGTGCAAAGTGATAAATGAATGACCCTCCAAGATATTTATAAGGGTTCCAGAAAAACCCTAATTCCTATAGGACCTCTATTTTATTTTCCCGACCCCCAGAAACTTAAACAGTTGATATCATGAGCATATTAAAGCATTTTCACTAACGGTCAGATACCTAGATAAACATTTTGCAATGTTAAGAAATTAACGCTCATGTCACGACTTCTCACTCAAATTTGTTGAGGGGGCATAAATACACCCACTATTACTGGGGGAAGCTAGGGTAGGATCAAAATAGAGATTCTTTGACACAATGCGACAAGCCACAATGCATCAAAGAGAGGCAAATGTAGACACCCTAAAATGGAAAGACTTGCGACTTTACATTAAAAACACTAATTTTCATCTATTAATTAATGGGGTTTTAATTGTTAATTAATCATCTATTTTATTCTAATTTCATTCCCAAAATCATCTAATCAAATCCCCAAAATTAATTAAATAATTAATTTTATTTAATTAATTAACCTTGATTGATTAACATTCATCAATTAATTAAATTTGATTTCCTAAAGTTTAAATTTAAATATTTAAACTTATTAATTAATTCTTCTAATTAAATTAATTTCATTCAATAATTTAATTATAAATCCAAAAATAATTCAATTATCTCACATGTTAAATACTTTTATTATAAAAATGAATTAAATATTCAATAAAATCCTTTCTCAAGTTCAAAAAGGTAACTCATGATCAACTTTTTAGTTAACTAGACATTACCCCTTCTCTCCAAGTTGAAGAGGTGGAGTTTACTAGTTGCTTCTCAGTTAACCAAACTTTATCTATTCTCTCCAAGTTGAAGAGGTGGAGTTTACTAGCTGCTCCTTAGTTAAACTAAAATATTATCTCTTCTCTCCAAGTTGAAGAGGTGGATTTTACTTGTTGCTCCTCAGCTAACTAAAAAATCACCCCTTCTCTCCTAGTTGAAGAGGTGGAGTTTAATAATTAATTCTCCAGTTCCTTTTGATATGAACTATTCATTCTCCAATCTCTGGAATCAATCTCAACCATCCAACCATTTTCATTATTCTATATAATCAACCCTTCATAACCATTTCAAGGATTCAGGATTTCAATGTTTCGTGCGCCCTTACTCTACAAGATTATTGCTAAAGGCATTTGAAGAATTCTTGCGATAACACATTAAATATCATATTCTTGATGCTCCCAAGTCATAGACGCTGTTGATAACAATACTGAGCATCACACACACCACATTTTTGAAGAAGTAGAGAGAGGCAATAGAAGATTCAAGCTTTGTTGGTTTGCATTTGTTTGTATTCCTCCTTGAACTACTTGTCATTTAATTGGTCGTAGTTTCATTCTTAGAAGTAATCAATTGATTTATGATGGGGATCTCCAAATCCTAAGAGCTTTCTTGATATTTCAAAGACCCTTTATTTGGTCTCCTTAGGGTTTCTATCACTACCCTAACCAGAGGACAACTCTATGATCCCCTATCTCCTTTAGAACTCAACCAACTTCAAACTCCCTTCAAGTCCTTCTCCATTCCATTATGCACCCATAGGCTTATCCTAGCCAATTTCTCTCCAATCTGACCTTGTTAGTAGAAATAGGATTCCTAACCATTCCTAGGTCATTTTCAACTAGTTTTTATCCACTTTTATGGATCCCTTCATTGGTCAATCGGGTTCCTAGGTTTTGGATTTTGAGGCCTTGTAGCCTTTTTGGTCAATTAGGCCTCCTATAAACTAGTATTCTTGGTTTTCTTCACAAAACCCCTTAAAAACCCCCCAAATAAACTATGGATTATTTTTATTTCTATCCTAGGCTCTAGTATTTTCAAGGTTTTAGACCCCTACTTTGTCCATACACTGGCTTTTCACTAAACCCCTATTTTTAAGAGTTTTAGGAGCATGTTCACCAGTCTGGTTTATTTGTCTTCAATGGTTTATCTAAGAAACTCCCCCAACCTTCTCCTTTCATAGAGTAATCAAGGACACACTCCTCCACATTCTCCCACCATTGATTGGTACAATCCAATCCATTTAGCATCTTTCCATGCTATTGTTCTACACAAGCCTCTAGCTAGAATGCCACTGCACTTGCCTAGGGCTTGTTAGAAAAAATATATCCCCTACAAGAAATGACTCCACAAACCATATATACACTATATACAAGGTCCCCTACTTGATACAAAGTTTCCATAGCTTTCCAACCATGGGAAGTCAAGGGGGGTTCATATTTTATATGACTGGTCCAGAATGGGACAGAGAACCAGTAAAACACAAAGAATTTACAAACTGATAAGAATGAACACTAAAAAAATAAAGTAATGCCACAAAGAAAAAACTACATAACATAAAACACAATCTCAATGCATTAATTCACTCCATTCAATCCATTAAAGTACTGGATGATGGCCCTGTTAACAAAATACAGTAAAAAACTCTCCTTCTCAACACAGTCCGTACACAATAATAACCAACTATCAAATTAGGGTTTTGTCCACCTTATATATAATATTACCACATTTTTGGAACATCATGTTGGGATTTGGGCACCATTAAATCCCTTTCCTATTTTTAGAAAATGTTGTCATGACAACTTTGCAAAGTTGCAAAGTTGTCATGAGCAACTTTTACATCTTTTGCACAAATGACAAACTACTACTTCCAATGGCCCAATTCGATCCTAAACTAGTTAATATGACCTTAAAACATTAAAAAACATAAAAATACAAGTTCCACTCCATTTTGGAGTTTTTGTCAACCTTTGACCTTTTGGTTAACTTTCTAGGACTTTGACCCCTAGATCCTATTTGATCACATCCAACCTTAAACCCTAATCACCACTATCTCTAGACACACATAAAACATAATAGGGACTTCATATTTAGTGCTTATTACCTTTTTTGGTTGGCCAACCAACCTACAATCCAAAATTTTTTGAAGATCTATACGAGACCTTACGGTGCTCTTGCACCATCCTCCCCCTATGACAAGAAAATCAGGGTATCTTCGGTGTGATGAACTCCATGCTTATGCCACGAATCTTGAAGTCTCCCTCTTATGTCCATGTAGCCTCTAATTTAGGCTAGTGTTCCCATTTCACCAAGTGTTCCATGTAGAATTTATTTTTTGTCTTCTTCTTCACCCTTGAATCCAGAATCCTCTCCACTTGTGGCTTAGCTTGAACAGGTATTCTGAGTTCTTCCACATCCTTAGTTTCATCTATACTATACTCATCCTCACCCATGTCTGGTCCCTTGTATGGAATCAAATCCTTCACATTGAAAATGGGGGAAATAGACATATCATTTGGTAGATCTATCTTGTAGGCATTGGAACCATATTTAGCCAATACCTTACAAGGTCCAATCCTCTTCATCTGAAGCTTTATTTATATTCCCTTCTATAGTCTAGCCTTGTTCAAATATACCATCACCAAGCCTCCTACCTGAAATTCTAGGTCTCTCCTTCCTTCATCTTTCTTAGCCTTCAACTTCTGATTGACCTACATTAGAGTCTTTTTCACTTGATCATGAAATTCTCTCATTGACTATGAAAAATCATCTACCCATTGATTCCTTCATATCCTTTTAAGTCCCTAAGCTCTAGTACACCCCCTGGATGTATACCATATAAAATATCAAATGGAATCTTACCAACAGTCCCGTTTGTGCTATCATTGTAGGAATTGTTTTCCTGTGGGATGAATTTCTCCCATCCTTACCCATACTCTTTTCTCAAACATCTTATCAAGTTGCCAAGAACCATTTTTATCACTTCTATCTAACCATCCATTTGAGGATGATATGTAGAACTATGAGACAAGTTAGCTCCTAGTCTTTTCCATAGGGTCTTCCAAAAGTGCCCCATAAACTTCACATCTCTATCTGCAACTATACTCATTGGAAAGCCATGGATCCTCACTATCTCCTTGAACAAAAGATGTGCAATGTGACTAGCATCATGTGTTGTTACATGGGATGAAATGACTCTTTTTACTGAATCTGTTCACTACCACAAACATATTGTCTAGACCAGTTGGATTCCTAGGTAACCCTAATATGAAATACATGCTTATGCACTCCCATGGTCTATTTGGGATGTGCAATGGCTGGTAAAGACCTACATTTGATGATGTCCCTTTTTATTTCTAACATACTCCACACTTCTCCACATATCTTCTTACATCTTTCAACATCTTAGGCCACCAATAGTATCTCTCCACTAAGTCTAGGGTCTTGTTCAAACCAAAGTGTCCACTCAAACTTCCATTGTTATTCTATTGGATGAGGTTCTCACTCATGGAACCCCTTGGAGCACATAGTTTCTTCCCTTTAAACAGAAATCCATTATGTAAGGTATAGTATGCAAACTCACTATGAAAGTGATTCTGAAAAACAATACACACCTTATAGATCTGTAAGAAATCTAAATCTCCTTCATAAAGGTCTTTGAAACCTTCAATCCCTATACTCTAAAACTGAATCTCCTAGATGGTAATCAATCTCCTACTAAGGGCATCTTCTACCTTTTTATTCACCCCCTTTTTATGCTTGATAGTAAAAGTGTATGACTGCAAAAACTCCATCCATTTTATATGCCTCAAGCTAAGATTCTCCTATGTATTTATATAGCTCAAAGTCTAGTTATCAGTATATACTACAAATTATTTTGGCAACAAGTAGTGCCTCCACTTCTTTAGAGCTTGAACCAATTCATAAAGATCTAGATCATAGGATGAGTACCTAGATTTTGCTTCATTAAGCCTTTCACTAAAGAAGGCTACTGGTCTTCCTTCCTGACTTAGGATTGCACCCACTTCTATGTTACTGGCATCACATTCCACTATAAAAATTTTCTCAAAGCTTGGTAAAACTAGTATTGGTTGGGTGGCTATCTCTTTCTTCAATCTCTCAAATCCTTCATTAGCTTGCTTGGTCCGCACAAATTTTGTTTTAACTCCACCCTTAATGGTATCTAGGATAGGTGCACAAATTTCACTGAATCTCCTAACAAACTTCTTATAGAATTGGGCTAATCCATGGAAGCTTCTGACTTCAGTCCCTATCTTAGGAGTAGGACAACTTAATATGGCTTCCACTTTTCTCTTGTCCATCTTCAAGTCACCTTGGGATACTACAAATCCTATGTAGACTAATACTTGTTTCATAAACTCACTCTTTTCAAGATTTATGGTGAGCTTCTCCTCTTGCAACCTCTTCAACACAAGTTCCAAGTGTTTCATATGCTCTTCCTTTTTCAACTAAAAATGAGGATGTCATCTAGGTAGACTACTACAAATACCCCTATATAATCCTTCAAGGCTTCATTCATGACCCTCATAAAAGTACTAGGTGAATTTTTAAGCTCAAATGGCATTACTAACCACTCATATAACCCCTCTATTGTTTTAAAATCTGGCTTCCACTCATCACCCTCTTTCATCCTAATATAGTAGTATCCACTTTTTAAATCAATCTTTGAAAAGTACTTAGCACCCCCCAAGCAATCCATTAAATCTTCTATCCTAGGAATAGGAAATCCATATCTAATAGTGATCCTATTTATTACCCTAGTACACATTCTCCACTTACCTCCCTTCTTAGGAGCCAACACCATTGGGACAACACATGGGCTGGTGCTCTTCCTTATCAGGCCCTGGTCCAAAAGCTCCTGCACTTGCCTTGTAATATCTTTGTTATGCTTTGGTGTCATCTTATATGCAGCCTTGTTAGGCAATGATGCCCCTAGCACAAAGTCAATTTGATGACTAATATCTCTCTTTTGGGGTAGTGTAGATGGAGTCCCTTCACAAATGATGTCTTGAAACTTATGTAACAACTAATTTACTTCTGCTGGCAAAGGTGATTGTTTAGGTGTCTCTTCCTCTCTTGGATTCACCAAAATTACATAGCCAATCCATTCTTCATCCTTCATGTCCTTGAGGAATTATTTCCCACTCATTAGTAGGGTATTGGAGTCCTTCTTATCCACTGTTTCTTCTTCAATCAAAGACTGTATCTCATAAGTTACTCTATTCTTCTTGAATGAGTACTTATTCTCTTTGCCATGGTGAACTACTTCCTTGTCATACTACCATGGTCTACTAAGCAATAGATGGCATGAATCCATTAGTAATACATCACAAAGTATCCTATCTTGATACTTTCCAATAGTGAACTCAACCCACACTTTTTCATTAACCAAGATATTCCATCCCTTATTCAACCAAGTTACTTTGTAAGGGCACCCATGAGGAATCTTGACCAATTTAAGCTTCTATACTACTTCCTCTTAGACCAGATTTTTAGTAGATCCAGAGTCAATTATGACCCTAAATACCTTACCAAGTATCTTACACTTGACTCTAAAAAGAGCCCTTCTCTACTTGTATTCATCCCTTGCAGGTTCTTTGATTAGAATCCTCCTAAGCATGAGGTTCTCTCCCTTCTTTGAATCCAAACATATCTCTGATTGTTTAGTCATATCCTCTTCTTGCACATATGCAATCTTCTTCTCACCTTGTGAACATGTTGGCTTATCTGGACACCTATAGGCAGGGTGACCTAATTGGCCACAATAATAACACTTCATTGTAGAAAAATGTGAGCTCCTTCCAAACCCACCGAATCTACCTCTTCCACCATTGTGAAATCTTCTACCTCTATTATATCCTCCTCTATTACTGGTCTCATGGTTTTTTTAGCAACCCTACAATCTCCTTGGATTTTGGTGTCATTGTTCCTTCCACTAGAACCACCTCTATACCCTCCTCTAGAGTCTCTACCTCTTCCTCTTCCCTTAGAGTTGGAATCTTGTTTCTTCTTGAGTTTTTCTTCCACCTTTAGGGCCATTTGAAAACACCCATGGATAGAAGATAAAGTGAAGAGGCTCAAATATTATTGTATGTTCCATCTAAGGCCATTAAGGAACCTAGCAACCTTGATTCTTTCCACTTATTTCAATCTTGACCTAAGATATATTTTTTGAAACTCTTCGGTATAGGATGCCACATCTAGATAATTTTGTCTGAGATTCTACCTTCTCTTGTGTAATTCGATATCATAATCCTTTGGTAGGTAGTTTTATTTCACCTTAGCCACCATATCTTTCCAATTTTCTATTGGCTTCTTACCTTCCCTTTCTCTTTCTTCTTGCAAAAACTTCCACCAAGTTAATACTTGTCCTCTTAGCCTTGATTTGGCTATCTTCAACTTCTGTGCCTCTATGATACCATCACATTCAAAATGGTTTTACATACCTTCAATCCACTCCATAACCAACTCTACATCCATCTTTCTAGAGAACACTGGAATGCCTTCTAGTGCCTTGCCACTTAATGCCTTGAGGGCCTT
>MU225736.1:1129793-1141977 GCA_018584345.1 Thuja plicata
CCTACTTTCGGTCATTTTCCAATTTATACTCTACAGTTGTGGTTTCCCTCCAAAAGGGAAGTAACAAGCTTCCAATCATTTACATTCATGTCTTTTCAAATTGACTATCCCTGGATAACCAAAAGTACACAAAATAAACACACACACACACAAAAAAAAAACAAACAAACAAAACATCAAAGCTACAGAAAGACAAAACATAAAATCACTCAATTCTTGAAGAATCAATTAGGTCTCTTGGTGCTATCCACTATTGACCCAAGATATTCTTTGGCCTAATAAAAAATCTTTGCAAATGATGGGCACTAGTGATGCAAGATGTCAGGTACTAGGAGAAGGTGCTTTCTCCACCTATTACCTACAAAGAACCTATTTTCAAGTGTGATTACCCTGTCCAGAAAGGAATTGAACCGATCCACAGAAAAAATAGATCCTCCTTTAGATGACTGATGATTCATGAAGGCATACTTTGATATTTTGATTTCCATTCTTCAAAAATTTTGGTCCGTCCTTTGGGGTCCATAAATGTAGGGATTGTCCAATACCTTAGGTATCAAAAGTTGTCAACTTTTCTTCAACTCTAGCTTCTTCTCGTACAATGTAATCCAACTCATCAAACAAGGCATCCATAGTATTCTTTGTTTCTTTAATCTTTGTAGGAGGTTTGGGATCTCTTTGAGTAAAATCATAGATTCAAGTGATTTTAAATGCTGATAACCTCCATCTATTTTTTATGCTTTAGAGTAAAGGATTATTCTTCTTGAATCCATCTAGCATGTCATTCAACAAGCAATAGCCTTGATGCACATCTTCACATTTTGCAATTATACCTTTCATTTTGAATGATAATAGCTTTTCCAAAGTAAAAAACAATTCTACAGAGAATTCTTGTTTCAACTTGGCACTAAGCACACTTTTCGCATCCTCTTTGATCTTATGTGGTTTTTTAGCTGATGTGTTTTGATCATCCTTGTAAACAATAAGAGATTGCTTAGGTTTAGATTCTTTGTTTTTCTGTATTTCCTTCTCTTTATCAGCAAGATTAATGTATAATTCATTAATAACCCTATTTAATTCCACTTGTCTGTCAACATAATTTTTTAATTCATCCTTCATCCTTTTAACTTGATCCTTATTGAACATGGATTGAAACATCAATTCATTTTCATACATAAGCGGGTTAGTATCCCCCACTATTGAACAATAGCTGTGCCCTCAAAATCCCTAGAAAAACTTAACATTTTTGGTTTATGGGCCCCCTTGAAACTCACCCAAGCAGCTAGGGTCTGAGTCTTTGGATTGTAACCAGAGCCCATAATATTTTCTTTTGTATCAAATTCAACAATCAAAGAAGAATCATTTTCTTTTCTTACTTTTGTCCAAAAGGAAATTTTCTTTGAGGATTAACCTAGGGACTAGGAGCACATCACTCTTCTTAAACATATCCCTAGCTTCCTCAATTTTACAGTTAATACTTTCCAAATTCAATTCTTTAAAAATTTGATCTATAATTGCCTAATGTTTTGATTCCTCCACCCCATAAGCCTGATCTGTTTCTTCTCTTCAAACTCTTTTATTTTCATCTGTATCCAAAAATCTTTGAACTCTTGATTCTGCAAAAAATCATCAGTTTTAGTGAACCTAGCAACAATGGCCTCTCTTTCATCTCCCAGGCCCATGGGATTTTCCTTAGCATCATCTTTCATTTGAGCATGGTATCTGTTGGTACTCTCAAATTTTGCACAAATTTGGAGTGACCATTTTGAAGTTTTCAATAAGGCAAAATGTGTACCCTAAAAAACTTTGGTGAGAAGGCTTAGTTTGAGTGCTTGTAAAAGGTACCCTATTGATTTTCATGATGTACCAATTGGGAATAGGGATAAATACCTTTCATTTCACATATGCAGTGGGTTCCAGCTCCTAAATTTCAATTCTGACATGTTTAGGGAATAGCCAATTGAAGGTGATTACATAGATCTGCATTTTTGCTAAGTGTCAAATTGTTGTAACTTGCCCAGTTTGCTTCTGAATATCTTGCTCCCTGTTGAGTTTCATGGGTCACTGTTTTGGGAATCTTTTATATGTATGTCAAAGAGCTTATGTTTTAGATCTCAGGTCATTCCAAGTCCATTTGATAAGTTTCCATATTCCCCAAAATCGGTTGCCCAGAATTGTGTTTATCTTTGTTCTGCCCAGAAATCTGAATAGCCCAATTTGACTGGTTGTAACTTTTGACCAGTTGGTTCAATTGAAAAAATTCCTTTTGTACTATGTTCCAGTGGTCAAATAATTCATATATTTCAGTTTCCAGATCATGATGAATCCATTTGACTAGTTTGCCAGTGTGATTCTGTTGGCACTTTGTTAAAGTTTCCCAAAATTGTTGAATGTAGATTTCTGAATACCTTACTTTGAAGGCTTGCATCTTTGATCAGATGGATAGGTATGAAATCATGGTGTGTTCCCAGGTATTGTAAGCATGAAAATGAGCCAATATTACCAGTTTGCAGATCCCTATGAAATCAGATGACAAGTTTTCTAGAACCATTCTATTAATGAATACTTCTGATTTCCTGAGTATTCAAGTGCAGAATTACTAAGTTTCCCACTTTGGGGTCTTGAAAATGTATACCCGGTTGAACATTTTGGATAATTGATTTTACCCTCATATTTTAAACATAAGAGTGTACCCATTTGAAGAGTTTTAGACTCCTTCCAATCTAGTTATTCACTTTTCTAGGGCCTTTCCATTTCCAATTTATTAAATTTCACTAAATGTGTAGAATTCAAAATTAAGTGACATACTTTGTGGTTTCCCTGTTTGCACCTGGTTCAAGGTCAAATGTAATTGGAAGTTGTTCTGCATTATAGACCTAGAAGTGAACTTCTCTGAAGATTCTCAAACTTTGATCAATCCAGTTGGTCACTTTTTTAGGATATTTCCAAATCCAGTTTCTGCATTTTCACTATGTTAAAGTTCAGAAAAGTGTTAAGGTGCTAACTTTGCAGTTTTGTATTAGTTGAATAGTTCACTTTCAGAACAAGATAATTGAGGTTTTTCATTCTAAATATGACATTGAATCCATGTTCAGAGGTTTAGATTTTGAAGGTTCCTTTTGGTGACCTTATGAATTCAGTATCAAAGGCAGTTTATGCAGTTTGCAGTGCAGAACAGAATCAAGTTTGCAAATTAGTCATTTTATGAGAGTGGTAAATTTTTATCTAAAATTTGTTTCCAAGAACTGATTATGGAATCACTCTCATGAAATGTGAGTGTACTATCTGACCTGATGGTGAAGCTTCATAATGTGATTTGGTGATTTTGCAATTACCGATCCAAATAAGATTTATGGTGTTTCAACATTTTTCACCTACACAGTGTTCTGGAAATTGCTAGGTTTGATTAGTTTCTCCTTGCACCTGGAGTTAGGATATTGAGGAGCCCTTTTGCATACATATTTATTATAGATAAATGGATATTATTGCCAAGTGACGGGGTCAGATTTCTTGTTTCAGTCAGTTTTTGAGGCCCGTTTTGGAGGCCAGTTGCCATTAAAAAGTTCAGTTTGCGGAAATGTCAAAAGTGATTATAAAGTCGCTAGTTTGATGTTTTGTGATAATTTGCATAATGGTTTGTACCTAAAGAAGGTGAAAGCATATTCAAGGCATTGGAAATATAAATTAAAACACCAAGAGAGCTGCATATTTGAACAGAGGAGTTGAAGTTTGAATACAAATTGACAAAGATAAAACTAATTTCAAATAACTCATGCAACATATTGACAAGGGTCTAAAAGAATTGGAAGTAGTTTCACATTCGATAGAGAGATACTTTTTTATATCTCGATGGAACCATTCTACAAGAGTCGGCAATGCTACCAAAGCTTCTTCATATGGATGAGTTACACTATTAATACAATGATTGAATGGAGCTACACAAGGAAGCCACGCAGGCAGTGGAAAACTTTAAAATTTATAAATTCCAAAACAAGCCTAGACTGTGCTATATTGTATGAAGGGAATTCAATACAAATACATAACCAATTTCAAACAAGTAATCCATTGTTTCCTGTGCACCATAATGAAGGGGGTAATGAATGATTTTTTTTACTTTAAACAACAAATCCATTCCATATTGGGGGTGCGCATGATTTGCTGGAGTTTTTATAAGTTGCAAAAGCATTTGAACATCAACCAATAGCATATGCAATGTGCTGAATTGAAAGGATAAACAAAACTTTAAACAACAAATTACATATACAATTTCTTGCGCTGATTTTAGTTAAAGAATTAAAAAATCAAAGCAGCCATGCCAGATGTATGGTGCACACTATAGTGAAGGGGGAAATTGAAGTTTCTTAAATACAAAGCTTTGGGAGGAAAAATGTGCAGCGCTTGGTGGAGAAGGCTGCACAATGTGTCACAAATTTGGGGAAATCAGTCAACGCATGGAGAATTTGAAATAGAGTGGCTGTGCATGCAAAGGATTAACCTGCGCTATCTTTCAAAACATTAAAAAATTAAAAATTTTAACAACATTGCATAATGGTGTATTGTTTTTGGTGGAGGAGTTTTTATTTAAAGTTTCAAAACTTTGAAACAACAAACACATCCAATGTCTACGCAACATAATATTTTAAAATACTTCAAATAAATTTGCAGATGTCATTGTGTTGACAGGGATATACAGAGAAGACAAGACTTAAACAAATGCAGTGTAGGAGTTTGAAGAGCAGCCCATACAGACAATGAAGGATAAAAATAAAAGATTTCAAGAAAATAATAGTTGCAATGAAATCCAAAAGACTCCTGCATAGACATTGGAGGAGTAATTTGAAAGGAGAAAACCATAGTGCTTGGATCCTGCGCAACATGCGAGGAAAGGTAAGCAAATACATTGCCAAATCAAATGTAGTATTTGCGTAGTAGTTGGAGAAGGGGGCTGGGCATTATCAAAAAACATTTGTAAACACATTCATGAGAAGGAGGGAAGCCAACAAGATGATAAAAGTTGATGCAATGGGAGCAATGTTGATGAAATTTTAAAGTATTAAAACATAAATCAATGCTCAAAGTCACGCCAAAAACCATGGAGGAGAAAGTTTTTAGTTAAAATTTGAAATTGTGAATCCATGGAAGGTGGCGTCCAGACCTCTAGAAGAAATTGATGGTCTTCATTAGCAAGGAAATGATGCTATTAGTGAGAAGTTCTACTGGAAGTCTCAAAAGTTTTGAAAATAGTGAGAAATGAGATATCCCACATTGCCTGTGCGTGGTTATTTTTTAGTATTTATATACTAAAACGCATAGTATATGAAATAAGTGAAGGAACCAAGAGACTTTGGTTGCCCTCTTGGTAGGGAGGTTATAATGCACAGGTGGGCCCAAATTTTTGGTGCTAAATGTTGGTAAAGCTTTAAAACACTCACAACTATTATCCCACATTCATGCCATAGCAGAATTTTGAGATGTTTAAATGCCAAAACACAAACATACTACTTTGAAGAAAGGGTTGGAAGCTCTCTCCATGTGCCCGCGCCCAGACAATTAGTGCCTCGATTTCTATGCCCAAGGTTGAAGGTAAGTAAATTTTGTAGAAGTGATGACATGGCACTTACATGGCACAGGTGGACATGTGGCATCTAGTCGTGAGGTCGCTAGAAGATGACCGCCAGAGAAGGATAACTGCTGCAACCAAGAGATAACCACTAGTCTCGTGGTTGGCAGACAAAAGATATTAAGTGCTAAACCATGAGAGACTTGGTGACTATGCAGTCACATAGTTTCCAGACATGAAATGCTAACCGCCAGATGCTAGTCGCCAGGTCGCTAGATATTTAGTGTTAAGTCAAATACATTACGAGACTTAGAGACTAAAGCTAGTCTCCAAGTCTCCAAATCAGACCATGGTTAGTGAAAAGTTCAGGAGACTTGGAGACAAAGATGAAAAGGTGACCTGGGTTAAGAGGTGAGTTAAATATCAGTTAAAAGTAGCAAATAAGAGGGTGCCACGTGTCAAATTCTGGTGAGTTTTGGCTAGAAATGCAGAAAATTGAAAATTTTGAAGAGAAAATGTACAAGATTCAAATGATAAATTGATTTTAAATATCATTGTCTGTGCAAAGTATTAAAAGGGGATTTAAATCAGATTTGCATAGAAAGAAGAGGTAAAATACAAATATTTCAACTGCAGGCAATCAAATTTCATAACAAATAACAAAGTTTGATGATAGAGGCCAGATTAAGATGAATCTGATCTATTTGACCAACATTTCTGAGATAGTGGGAGACTTAAAGGATAAAATCTGATATTTTTAGATTACATTAAAGATAGAAATTGACAGAAATAGTATTAAATTACAGATGAAAGTGTATAGGGGTTTCTCAGTCTTCTCCCTCATTTGGATTGGCAACTTGCAGAGGTGATTGCAAAATTTTCCTGATTGTTAGAGTGTAGTGGCATTTTCACAGAGGATGAATTTACTGCATTTAAGGATAGGGATAACTGAATAGTTGTTTTTAATGATAGAAATATAAGATACAATGATTTTTGATAGCTTGTGGTGAGATGATTGGAGAGACTTGTTTCAATATCAGTGAAGGAGAATGATGACAATCACATGGCTGAGTTTTTGAACATGTCAGGGCAGTTCTAATGGCATTATTTTATAATTTCCTGACATAAGTTATTCAGAAAAGAGGAAGAAAGGGACAAAGTGCAAAATCAGATTTTATTCTCCATATTTGTCCATCCACTTCTTGAGGGCTTCTTCTTTCTTGTTTTTTCTTTGATTAGGGTTAGGTCAAGACATCCATAGCTTGTTGCATCCTTATGGATTCCAAGATGTCTTGAGCCTATAAATGGACCAATTTGGTAATTTTTAAGTGTTCCTGTTCCCTGTTTTCTGATTCCTATTCTAGGGAAGGTTCCTATTGGTTTGATGATCTTTTCATTTGCAAGTTATACTTTTGTTTCTCTGTATATTTCTGAAAGCTTAAGGTCTGGATGTGTTGAAGTGGAATTCATTAATGAAATACAGTGTATTTTCTCCTCTTCTATATTTTCTTGTCTCTTTAGATTATGTTTGTGCTCTAGTATAGTTCATTTGTAAGGCATCTGAAATGTACCTACTATAAGGTAGTGTGTGTAATTGTTTGTGAGTCTCTTTCAAGGAGAGAGCTAAGTTTCACAAGTGATTTCAAAGAGCAAAGCATTTTGTAAGGATTTGATGTAGTGGTATGGATATGAGAGGATAGTTTGTAAGGCACTCTATCTCATTTACATGTAGTTTGTAAGGCACTCTACAATATCTTCATTAGTTTGTTGCTGCTAATACATGTTTTCATTGACTCTTTGCCCAAGGGATAGGCACTGGTCTAGAATTTGGTTTGCAGTTGGTTCTTCATCCAATATCATATCAAAATAAATTAATCAATTTCATTTAGTTTTTAGAAAAAATGAGCTAAATTCATTAGGGACTCATATTAGCATGATATTGTCCAGTTTAGTGATTCCTTGGAGAGTGAATCAACTAGGTTATCCCTCCTTAAAAGGAAGAAGGATGAAAGTCCTTATATCACTAGTTTTTGCTATATTTACAATCATATTTTGTCTGGTTAAGCTTTGCATTTGGTTGTGCTTGATCATTTGCAAGGTGTTTCATAAGTTGGTTTAACAAAGCTACATAGCAAATCAGTGTCCACTTTTATATATACTATGTAATCACTAATCATTGATAGGTAAAACTTGCTTGAGTATATGTGGAGCTCAAAAATGAAGAAGGATCTTATCCAATCCTTAGCAATTAGGCATTTCTTGTATCTGAATAAGTATTAGGAGGCATAGTGTTCAAGTAGTCATTTCAAGCACTGTGATTCATACAAGAAAAATCCCTAACAGTATCCATGAACTTCTTCTTTGAATATAGACATAGGAGATGAAGGACCTACCTCCTCTTCTTGCCTCATGTCTCTCAAAGTGGCATAAATTTCTTTAGTGTCTCTCATTCCTTCAGATACATCATATAGAACAAGAGATGGCTCTTTACTCCTATGGATTTTGTAGGAGGTGAATCAAAATTAGAATCATTAATAATTAACTTATTTATCCTTTTCCTAGGAGGGGGCCCAGACTTTGGTTCATCAGTTGCAATATTTTTCCCTTTCAAATTATCAAAATACCTAATAAATAACTCCCATTTGAGGATCTCATTTTTTTCCTCATCATGGAATATTAGAAAGCCCTTCAAAACTCTGCCTTTCTCCAACTTTACAATAGTCTTCACCTTAATGATTCTTTGCATAAATTGTGAATGATCCTCTAAGTTTCTTCTCACATCCTCTTCCACACCAAAAGAATGGGTGTAATCTTTTACCCAAGACTTGATATGACCCTCAGGATCATAATTTTTAGCCTTTGCACTCTCCATATAATAAGATTTCAAGTATTCATGCACTTTCTCCAAAGTGCCTGCACCTATAGTAAAACCACCAAATCTGATAATATTAGACAAGAAAGTGCCTTTCCTTCTTTGAGAAATGAGCTACTTCTCCAACCGCAATAATTTCCACATAAATTCCAAGAATGTAATTCTCTTTGGTACACATACTGACAATTTATGAGGTTCATGTCTACACCCATATACTCTAAATATTGTGAAATCACTCATGCAAATCCAATCAAAAAATTTGTGGGTGAAGCCTTCATTTGGCTTGGTTTCCATGGGTCTCAAAATTTCCCTAATAAAAGCATAAATCCTTACTACTTGTTCTCCCAATTCTCTTAGAATATAGACTGTGAATCTATCATGAAAAATGGCATAATAAACATCTTTACTATGTTTATCCCATACTTTGCACCACAATTGTATAGGAATTATATTGCCAAGACTATCTATAGTGGTAAGTTTCAAATAATTTCAGAAAGTATTATTATTTTTAAATAGGAGCATGTGACATATTATAGAATAGTGTTTGAATACACCTCGACTCTTCTATTCAAGCAACTTTTTGTTCAACTGCTATGTCATATTCATGACACAAATGGGAATTCTAGGTTCTCATGCACTATTACATCATATCTACTGACATTTTATCCTTGCAGTATTCACCCAACACCTGTCTCCAAGCCTAATATATTCTTTGAAAAAACTACAAAAAGTTAGTTGTAGGAAAGGGGGCTTTACCCTACACCTTGGCTACTTGATTACGGTTCTCCCTATTTAAAAAGAAATAAACTTCTCTTAAACCAAGACTTTTGATCAGGTATTCATATTATGTGTGGAAACTGTTCTTGTCAATTCTAGAAATTACCTGAATATCAAGCCAAAAACATTCTTGGATCATTTTTTTATTTATAAATAATAGAGGGGTACCATCAGCCTTTCTCACAATTCTAGTTTCAAATCTATAATTCTTCACCAAAGCATCAATTAGCTCAGTATCCACAAATACATTGGGCATTATGATCTTAGCTATGTCCAAATGCCAGGGGTTAAAAACTGGATTCTTCTCATCCTGTTTGGAATAAAAAAACCAAAAGAATGCCCTACCATGCATAGGTATATTAGCATCACCACCGAGCCTCTTACTATCACCAAACATACTCTTGGACCCAACATCTTGAGACTATGGCAACAACTTCAGTAGGGTGTGTTGTGGAGAATGGATGATTTTTTCTGCTACAACCATTTCCTTCTTCCTAGGAATGACTACAATTCAAAATAAGATAAAAAGAAAATTAAACTCACTGATTATCCACAGCTTCAAAAACTGTCTTGCAACCCTCCGTGCATCAATAAACCAACTTGCTCGAAATATTTTCAGAAATGTTTCTTGCAATGATGCTCACATTAACAACTCCTACTTGAAAATGACAATGCCTTCATGTGAAATGACTTTATTTACTATCTACCACCTTGTCTGACTGATATAATTAATAAATCATCATTTCATACTACCTAGGATCTTCAAAATATGAAACCCCATCTTTTCACCAAATCGCAAACTCACCTTTTATTTAATAGCGAAATAATGCTTACCACTATTTCAGATACATCAACTTTTGCTGATAGAGAAATAATGTCTGTCGCTATTTCGGAATTCCTTCACATGTGACTACGAGAAATAGAAAAAATTTACAACCTTTTGATTTTGAAATAATATTTTCAAGGAACATTGAGGAAAATGAAATATTTTTCATGGTCCCACCAATGGCTCTTTCTGGGGAGAAGGTATTTCATCTGAATTCCTTCAAGAATTCATGACTTCTATGGATGAGAAGACCCTTTTGTATCTTTACAACACAAAAAAACCAACAAAACCAAAACTTGAAAGAAATTATGGTACAATTTTGAAGAGATTTTTAATTAATTAAAAAAATGTTTAAGGAACTTGACATGAACAGTCTGTCATGCCCAAAATATTACGTCAAAAAATGAAACAATTTTTTTTTTTGAAAAGTTTATAATTATTGTCTTAAAGAATACAGTTGAGAGGTTAAACAAGTTTACTAAGCTTGAACAATGAATACATGCTGGGTGTTAGTTTATGTTATTAGTAATAACCACCATTAGGGTCAATGGGAATCATGACCACATGTCAACATCCCTTAACCCATACGTTAATCACCTAAGTTTAAAATCCTAGTTAGGTTTTATGACCTAACTGAATTATGAGTAAGGTTATGAACTGTAAAAGGTTATTTGATTCCGCTTTACTAAGGTCTATCCCTTATAGGATAGACGTCTAAAAATGACATAAAAAATAACACTCAAAAAGTTGGCATAATATAATTTCATCATTCTTAAATAGAGTTTGATGATATGATTAAATCTAAACTTCTTTAATAAAATTCAATAAATTAGAATTACTAATTTTCTTTCATAATTCATTATTTCCAAGAGTACTAAAGATTACGACATTAAAGAGATTTAACTATAACATTATTTTTACAATGGCCATTATACTGGCCACATAAAAATAAAGTCAACAAGTTTAAATTGTTATCTAGTGTGTAATTAATACTTCATTAATGCTAAATTTTTCCATAGTTACCCATGAAGAGTTTTATTTTGAAAATCTCATAGTGCATGGTCAACTTCAATAAAAATAATAATTTACTCATATTATGTAAAATCATCGATCCATTTATTTATTTGAAAGAATGAAATCTGATAATGAACTAAAATTTGGTTAAAATGTATTTTATTACAAATGTTTAATCATTAATTCCGAAGAGATTAATTAGATGATAACAGATTCTTTAATTCTTATAAAATATTCAATTAAAAACTTCTATCCATTATTTCCTTTAAGTCAATTATATTTACTGGGTAAAATTATTAATACTTTAATAATTATGATTTACTACTTTTAATCTCTTTAAAGAGTTTTCTATTTAATGAAATTAACTTAATTAGAAACATCAATTTTCCACTTTAAGTTTCACTATGAATTCATTAGAATATTAATTTAGTTAAATTTATATACTACATAAATTCATTACTAGAACTACCCCAAATGATGTTGCTCAAACAAGAATTCAAAATATTTACTAATAACTTCTTTTGATTAACCTAATGTAAATTTGACTCCAAAATGAATTTTAAATCTTAACCCACCAAAAGGAAAAATAAATAAATCATAAACATAAAATAGAAAAAGAAAAAAAAGTCAACTCATCTTTTAGCTTTTTGGACAACCCTAACCCTAATTTCAAAATTAGGGTTATGGGGCTTTTTTTTAAGATTTGGAGAAAAAGTATCTCATTTCTCTTTTTAGATCCTGCCCACGGCAGTAGAACTATAGGCAACAACTAATATTTAACTGGTTATTAATAATTAACTTTTTAACAAATGAGATGCAAGATATTATTTTATACTTCAAAAATATTTCTAATAATTAAAGTAAAGTTGCAAGTTTTTTAACAAAACATATTTACAAAATTAATTTTATGTCATTTCATTGGCTAATGAACTTTTAGCGATGTGGACCCTTTTTTCAGAAATTAGTTGCTAAGCTAATGTTTAGAGGCAATACCCTCCTCAAATTTATAACAAACTATAAGGTTTTCAAAAATGTTTTTAATCAAAACCCCCCTCAAATTTATAATAAACTATAAGTTGAATTTTCAAAAATTAAAATATTTCATACTATATTTTAAAAATAAAAATATATCTATATT
>MU225736.1:1177285-1189536 GCA_018584345.1 Thuja plicata
TCAGACAAGCAGTGTCACAAACAACAGTTCACCTTGTTGATACAGTGTGTATCAAATAACCAGAAGGTTGTAGCCTTCACCACTTGGATAGTGAGTCCTCCACCCCTAATAGGGTTATTGTAAAAGAATCCTAACAGGGTCTGACCCTTAACTAGGTCACTATACTACTGCATTGTAATGTACAACTCCTAACAGGGTTGAGAGATCTTTTAACAGGGATCACTATAAATAGTATAGTTCTTTGTGGGTACTAATTCCCACCTGGGTTTTTACCATTTGGTTTTCCCATAACCAAATTGATGTGTTGTGTAATTTTTTATCTGAATATGCATTTAAGTTATATCAATCTGGATTAATAAGTACAAAATATTTAAAGTTGCTGATAACTGATTCACCCCCCCTCTCTCAGTTATCCCTGAAGTATTCTAAAAAAATGAATATTTGAATTTTTTACCTGTAGGAAAAATAAATACAACTCCTACTCCATTCCCCTCACTACAAGCTCCATCAAAAAACATCTTCCATATTTTCCCTTAAGTCTTCTCATTTTGAATCTTGATTGGATTAGTAGAAATGATCTCAAGTTGGGAAATCTAAACAGTAAAATTGTCCATATCAGAATGACAAAAACAAGTCATCATCTTTGGATCAATACTATCAATAATATATGAGGATCTAGGTTCCCTGTTTATCCTAACTTTTTTTCCATTTACTGGGATAGTAGCATAAGATAAGTCAAGCTATACATGCCCTCCAACCATTCCAGTCTACTACCTAGATAGGAGCATACCATAGTTTGGGGAGACATCAACAACAATTATATCAATTATGTATGTTGCATTTGGATATTCAACAATATTAAACTCTACATATTTCATCACACCTACTATAGGAACTGATCTTTTACCCATAGCATAGTGTTGACCATATGTAGTATCAACTTCCAAGATCAGTTCTTTCATCACCTCTTGTGGCATAATATTGATGGCTGCCCCAAAATCAATCATGCAAGTTTTTAACAATTTATTATTTACCAAAAGGGTCACATAAAAAGGGTCCACTTTTGCAGGGTGTTTAGTTAGTGTTGTACCAATATAAACCTATGGGATTACATGATCATTCACATTAGAATCTACCCCTTTTATTTTCTCAAGAACATTACTAATCAATTTCATCGCACTCTTCATATACTGGGGGAATTTCATCATTTCTAGTAATGGGACTGACATTTTCATTTGTGACAAAACATGAGTGATATCGAAGCCAATTGAAGGAATACCTGATGATTGGTTTGTCTCATCATTTTTACTTAAGATTTTGGCCATTTTATCAGACTTGTTTCCATCCTGGTTTTTACTGTCCATTGGTCTTAAAATAGTGGCATCCTTACTTATCACTTTTGATGGTTGACCTCTCTTTAATATTTTCATAGTTTTCCCTGGTTCATTATTAATTGTCTTGTTTCTCAAATGATAATTTCTTCTAGCCTGAGCCACTACTGCCATTTTAAGGGCCCTTTTTTCTTCCTCGATTAAATAATATTCCCCTTCCCATATCATACTGTCATATAACAACTCCTCCTATTGTTGAGTATATCTTTTTACATCTACATTAATTTATGGTCCATCCTCCAAATAATAATAGTCATATGGTGCTTCATATCTATGGAAAAAAACATTAACAGTGCTATCTTGATTGATCTTTTCTTTCTCTGAAAACTATCTTTCCAAGCTTTGTGCTAGTACATATTGTGAAGGTGAGTGGGGAAAAGTGCATGCCATACACCAAGGGCATTCATTAACCATATTGTTTCTTTGTTTGTTTAATGGGTATGGTGAATCCATATTTATTGTTGGGACTTTTGGTCTTCTATCCTTCCATGATGTATTACAGGGAATGTCTTGAATTCTTAGCCTATGAAAATAGGGCTTGTCATTCTTAGGCTTGTCACCTTCCCCAATTTTAATAATAATTCTTGCAACATATTTAATTCTTTATCCAATCTATCTTCCTCGTTGACTTGTTTATTTATTTGGGGGTTATTCAATTTTATATCATCCCTTTTTCTAATATTTCCAACGACTTTTCTATTGTTCTCAATTGTCAGGGAAATCTTGAAAGCATATTGTAAATTCCTTGGTCCTCTTGATTTGATCTCATAATTGGTCTTGCTATCAAAAGCATCAATATAGAAAACCAAGAAAAATCCATCTGGAGGCCTCCTATAGGGAGGGATTTTGTACAATAACTTGTTAAATATTTTGTTAAACTCAACCGTTGGTTCGTTCAATCCCTTTTTAACACTAGTAACTTCATGAAGAATGAAAGATGGGTCATTATGATCACCGAATTCCTCCAAGAATTTTCTCTTCATATCAACCCAAGTATCAATTGAAGAGTTAAGTAATGCCTTAAACCACTCCCTTGCGTCCTCAACCAAGGATTGAACAAAGAGATTCATATAGACATCTTCATAAGGGATCTCATTATTTTACATGGCATATTCAAAAGTTTTTAGATTATTCTCATTTTTCACCACCCGCTCCTATAAATTTAGGTAAATCCTTTCTCCAATAAATAAATATGTCATGAGGGGCACCCAAAATCCTAGTGAAATTAAAATGCCTATATTTATTAGCTTTCATAGGTCCCCTAGAAAAATTGAAGTAGTGAGGATCATATTGGTACTGAAAATTATATGGGGGTGGAGGTAAATTGCGGTATACATGTGCAAGTTGATCATACCTAGGCTCTCTATCAAATTGGTCATTATGAACAAAAGGAGGTTGTTGAAAGTTATGAAAATTATGACCCATTTTCTCTTCTTGATCCTTTTTGTGGTGGGATATTATTCCCTCTTTTGTAATTATATCCTCCATGATTATAATTATGATATCAGTTTCACCTTGGTGCCCCTTCTTGGTCATTTTCTTTCCCAAAATCTATATCATCAAGATGATAAAAAAATTACTAATATTTTCTAGGAAAATATACATTATTTTCTTTAACCCCTTGAAGATACTGAAAAAAGTCTCGCACCTTGTTTTTAAACTCTCATTCAGCACCATCAAATTTTTCTTGAGAAGCTTGAAACCTACGAATATTTGAAGGAAAATCTTGTTTAGACCCTAGAGGATGAGCGCCCCTAGGAAAGAGCCACCACCAAACCCTCCTATTTTTTTATCACATTCTTTTGAAAACTCCTATCCTATTGGATAAAAAAGGAAGTTCTCTATCCGACCCATGTGGGAATGGCTATGTCAGATGAACCCTTGTTTCACCTTACTAGTGACAACTCTGTGTATTGAAATCATTTGTTGTGAAATTGAGATCTTATACCTTTCATATAATTAGGGACTATAGAGAATTTAAAACTCACATGCCAGAAACCTTTGTTTATTTTTTTCACAAATAATTTTATGGTCATTAATGGAGTAGTTCACAAGTTAGAGTCGACACTTCTTTAAAATAGGACAATAAATTATTCCCCAATAGAGTTGCCAGTCTATTGGGTCACAAATAAAAAGATTGGAAGAAAACAACACTTTCCAAGATATATTATCAATACCCTCCAAATTGATATGGCCAACTGATGGGATTCAACCATATGTTAATTGCAATCCCTTGATTCTTTAGGCTCTACAAAACCTAGGCAGGTGTACCCACTCTCAAAAATATCTCTCAAATTTGAGATTTTTTTATAGAAGATATGCATGATTCCCTTCCAAACTCATGAACTTAGGGTGGAAAATCCCAAATTACAAGAGAAAAGACCTTTCGTGTTTCACCAATACTATTTTATTTCTACCTTCCCTACCTAAAAATAAATAAAACTTGTTTTAAGAATTCAAATATTTTCTTGCTTCCTTCAACATTAATAGGCCAGTCCCTCATCCAATTGGGAAAAGGTTAACTTCTCTAAATTCCTAATGTTCTCTCTGAAAGACAATACCCCAACAAAGGTGATTGATATTATCAGTCATCCAATTCTGTAAATGTGGATGAAATGAACTCGTAATATGAATTTGTCTAACTAAATTTAATCCTATCAAAGGAACTAGTTAAATAGAAAAATAGAAGGATAACACTTTGCTTCTATCTCTTATTTTCTTTGAATTAATATTATAGAACATCAAATAACCACACAAGTTTTGAAAATAATAAACAATTCATGAATTGATTATGACAGAGAAATGAATCAAGAAAAAATTAATCATGCATTGGACAAGAAAATAGGGTATATTTATTAATATAAAAAAAGGAATTACACCGTCTAGTCCTTCTACTTTCAGTTATTTTCTAATTTATACTATGTGTTTGTGGTTTCCCTCCAAAAGGGAAGCAACAAGCTTCCAACTGTTTACATTCAAGTCTTTTCAAATTCACTATCCCTGAATAACCAAAAGTAGATAAAATAAACACACACACACAAAAATAACAAACAAAAAAAATACCAAAGCTACAGAAAGACTAAACATAAAATCACACGGTTCTTAAATAATCAATCAGTTCTTCTAGTGCTATCCATTGCTGACCCAAGGTATTCTTTGGCCCAATCAGAAATCGGTGCAAAGGATGGCCACTGGTGATGCAAGATGTCAGGTAATGTGAGAAGGGGCATTAATTACCTATTACCTACAATAACCCTAAACTCAAATACAAATTTGGAGGACCAATTTTCCAGTGTGATTACCCTGTCCAAAAAGGAATTGAACTAATCCATAGAAAAACTTTGATCCTCCTTTAGATTACTAATGATCCGTGAAGGCATACTTTGATATTATGATTCCCATTCTTAAAATAATTTGTCCTATCCTTCTAGATCCATAAATGTAGGGATTGTCCAATTCCTGATGGTATCAAAATTTGTCAAATTTTCTTCAACTCTATCTTCTTCTTCTACAGCTTAATACAACTCATCAAACAAGGCATCCATATTATTATTTGTTTCTTTAATCTCTATAGGAGCTTCTGGATCTCTTTGAGTAACATCATAGATTTTGGTAATTCTAAATGCCAATGGCCTCCATCTATTTTCTATGCTCTAGAGTAAAGGCTTATTCTTCTTGAATCCATCTAGCATTCTAATTTAGCAATAAATAGCCTTTATGCACATCTTCACATTTTGCAATTACACCTTTCATTCTGAAAAATAATACCTTTTCCAAAGTAAAAAAAATTCTACAGAGAATTCTTTTTTCAACTTGGCACTAAGCACACCATCCACATCCTCTTCGATCTCATGTGGTTTTTCAACTGATGTGTTTTGATCATCCTTCTAAAAAATAAGAGATTTCTTAGGTTTATATTCTTTGTGTTTTTGTATTTTCTTTTCTTTATCATCAAGCTTAATATACAATTCATTAATCACTCTATTCAATTCCACTTGTCTATCAACATAAATTTTTAATTCATCCTTCAATCTTTTAACTTGATCCTTATTGAAAATTGATTGAAAAATCAATTCATTTGCAGACATAAGTGGTTTAGTATCCCCCACTATTTGAACAATAGCCGTACCCTCATAATCCCTATAAAAACTTAACATTTTTGGTTTATGGGGCCCCTTGAAACTCACCTAAGCAGTTACGGGCTGAGTCTTTGGATTGTAACCAGAGCCCATAATATTTTCTTCAGTATCAAATTCAAAAATCAAAGAAGAATCATTTTTTTCTTACTTAGTCCAAAAGAAAAATTTCTTTGAGGGTTAACCCGGGGACTAGGAGTACATCACTCTTCTTCAATATCTCCCTAGCTTCCTCAATTGTACAACCAATACTATCCAAATTCAATTCTTTGAACATTTGATCTATAATTTCCTAATGTTTTGATTCCTTCACCCCCATAAGCCTGATCTATTCTACTCTTCAAAATATTTCATTTTCATCTGTATCCAAAATTCTTTGAACTCTTGAGTCTGCAAAAAATTGCCAGTTTTAGTGAACCTAGCAAAAATGGCCTCTTTCATCTCCCAAGCCCATGACATTTTCCTCAGCATCATATTCATTTGAGCATGGTATCCATGAAATTATTCTATGAATATCGACATAGGAGATGAAGGACATACCTCCTCTTCTTGCCTCATGTATCTCAACTGGCAACAATTTCTTCAGTGTCTCCCATTCCTTCAGATACATCATATGGAACAAGAGGTGGCTCTTTAATCCTAGGGATTTTTTTAGGAGGTGAATCAGAATTTGAATCATTAATAATTAACTTTTTTATCCTTTCCTAGGAAGGCAGCTAGGATTTGGTTCATCAGTTGCAATGGTTTTCCCTTTCAACTTATCAAAATCCCTAATACATAACTCCGATTTGAGGATCTCATCTGTTTCCTCATCATGGAATCTCATAAAGCCCTTCAACACTCTATCTTTCTCCAACTTTACAAGAGTCTTTACCTTAACGAGTCTTTGTATAATTCATGAATGATCCTCTAAGTTTCTTGTCACATCCTCTTCCACATCAAAAGAATGGGTGTACTCTTTTACCCAAGACTTGATATGACTCCCAAGATCATAATTTTTAGCCTTTGCACTCTCCATATAATATAATTTCAAGTATTCCTTCACCTACTCCAAAGTGCCTGCACCTATATTAAAACCACCAAATCTGATAATATTAGGCAAGAAAGTTCCTTTCCTTCTTGGATAAATGAGCTCCTTCTCCAACCACAATAATTTCCACATAAATTCCAAGAATGCAATTATTTTTGGTACACATAATGGCAATTCATGAGGTGTCTGTCTACACCCATATACTCTGAATATTGTGAAATCACTCCTGCAAATCCAATCAAAATAATTATGGGTGAAGCCTTCATCTGGCTTGGTTTCCATGGGTCTCAAAATTTCCCTAATAGAAGCAGGGATCCTTACTACTTGTTCTCCCAATGCTCTAAGAATCCAGACTGTGAATCTATCATGAAACATGGAATAATTAACATCTTTACTATGCTTATCCCATACTCTACACCACAATTGCATAGGAATTCTATTTCCATGACTATCTAAACTGGTAAGTTTCAATTTTTTTTGGAAAGTACTATTATTTTTAGATAGTAGCATGTGACATATTAAAGAATAGTGTTTGAATGCACCTTGAATCTTCTATTCAAGCAACTGTTTGTTTAAAAGCCTTACCGATTCAGATTCTATGTCATATTTATGAGACAAATGTACATTCTATGTTCTCTTGCACAAGTAAATCATATCCAATGGCATTTTATCCTTGTGGTCTTCACCCAACACCTGTCCCCAAGCCCAATAGGTTCTTTGAAAAATCACATAAAGTTATTTGTAGGAAAGGGGTGTTTACCCTACACCTTGTCTACTTTATTATGGTCCTCACTATTCATAAAGATGGAAAATTCTCTTAAACCAGGACTTTTGATTAGGCGCTCATATTTTGTGTGGAAACCGTCCCTGTCAATTCTAGAAATCACCTGAATATTAAGCCCAAAACATTCTTGGATCATTTTTTTATTTATACATAATAGAGGGGTACCATCAACCTTTCTCACAGTTCTAGTTTCAAATATATAATTCTTCACCAAAGTATCAATTAGCTTAGTATCCACAAATACTTTGGGCATTATGAGCTTAGCTATGTCTAAATGCCAAGGGTTACAAATTGAAATATTCTCATCCTTTTTGGAATAAAAAGACCAAAATAATGCCCTACCATGCACATGTATATTAGCATCACAACCTAGCCTCTTACTATCACCAAATATACTCTTGGAACTAACATCTTGAGACTGCGACAATAAATTTAGTAGGGTGTGTTGTGGAGGATGGATAATTTTGTCTCCTACAGCCATTTCCTTCTTCTTCCTAAGCATGACTATAATTAAAAATAATTCAAAATGAAACAAAAAGGAATTCAAATCACTGATTATCTGCAACTTTAACAACTATCTTGCAACCCTCAACGCAACAATAAACCATATTGCTCAAAATATTTTTAGAATTTTGTCTTGCAATGATGCTCACAATTACAACTCCTACTTTCAAATGAAAATGCCTTCATACAGAATCACTTTCTTTGCTATCTAGCACTTTTTCTTATTGATATAATTAATGTTTCATCATTTCATACTACCAAGGAACTTCGAAATGTGAAACCCCATCTTTTCACCAAATCAAAAAATCATCTTTTAATCAATAGAAAAATAATGCTTACCGTTGTTTCAGATACATCAACTTTTATTGATAGAGAAATAATGCCTTTCACTATTTTAGAATTCCTTCAGATGTGACTATGTTAAATAATGAAAAGTTACAACCTTTTGATTTTGAAAGAATCTTTTTGAGGAAAATTGAGGAAAATGAAATATTTTTCATGGTTCCACCATGACCACCCTATCTAAAAATAGTATAACCTTTGACGCAAAACTTCGAATATAAAATGAAAACAAATTTCCATGGCTATGTTTACCCAAAAATCATCTTCACCTTCTTCACATGAAAGACCCATAATGATCTTTTCTATTTTGGCACATTCTCAAGAAAATCCAACATGGCTTCATTAAGAGAAAATTCATGGCTGCGAATGAAAAACTTTAAATCCTCCCAAGCCACCAACATTTTCATCCTATATCCATCTTTATCAAAGTGGCTTGACTAATAAAAAAAGGGAACTAAGCCCAACACCTCTGCAATCTCCAAGTCCTTGAAACATTCCAAAATATCAAAACCTATGCCTGGAACTGCCCATTCAAATAAAGTTTCCAAATCCTTCAACAAATTCTCATCAAATAAGGAATTTAAGACCCATTTTATCACTTCCACCTTTCATTCAATTCCAGTCCCCATGCCATCAAGACTAAGATGATATCCATATTCACCCTCAACATGTGTTTCTCTCCCATGAACATGTCTCCAAGCACTTTCAGAACCTTATCCACCATCTCATCATTGTTGATTTTTAACAGATGCTTCAACCTATGCTCCTTCACAACATCATAGAATGCTTTCTATTATTTTGAAATATCAACAGTGAAAGTGGCTTCCATGTCTTCTGAGAAAAGATTCCACACCACACCTTTGAATCACTCATCAAATTTTGCTGACTCAAAATCTACCCCAGCTTTGAATAAAACTTGTCTCTCTTCCTTGACCTTATGTTTAAAAATCCTACATCTTGTCTAATCATCATTAAAACTTTGTCTGTTCTAAAAGCCAACATGACATTTACCATGCACAAGTGACATGAATAATCTTACCTTGATTTACCTTTCCAACACTATTAATAATGAGTAGAGCCTCCATCCGCAAAAATCATCATCGAAAGAATAGGATATTAATTACCCTAAAAAGCACACATCCCATGAGATGGAAAAAAAGGAAAAAATCCTTCAATCAATGTCACTACCAATAGAATTAAAGAGTCATTAGCTAACTATACTTGATATAAATTAAAATCCACTCTTGAATTATCCCACCACCACCTCATCTAATAATGAGTTTTAAAAGCGCCTAATCCAAGAATAAACTTTTCTTTTAAAAAATTCCCTTCTCTAGAATTAAGCCAAGTTATCAACTAGTTAAAATTCTAATGTCCTCCACCTTCACTTATCAATCCTTTTCAAAATTGATAGCCCATTTTGAAAGTTTTCAGCATCATTGTTTCCCTCTCTTTTAATATTACTGACTCTATACTCCTGAAAAAAATTGAGTTCCCTAATAATTGAAAAAATTAAACCTTGTAAATGCCAAGCATGGATACTATCATTCTAGATTACATGGATAATAACCCTTAAATCATCCTCCAAATGAAACTTTCTAACTCCTAGCTTCTTAGCCATATTTATTTCCAATAGAGCAAGTGAGGCCTCAACAAAATGATTTGTTCGCTTACCTAGTCTTTTAGCTCCCAACATTAAAGTCTCGCCTTTCTAGTCTTTGGCAATTGATCCTGCACCTGAAGAACCTGGATTGATTTTTTACGTATCATCAAAATTTACTTTAATCCATCCCTCCACAAGAGGGGTCCATGCCACTTTTTCCTTGTTTTTCAAATCCCTGTCCTTCCTTTTCCAAGCCCAATTTTGGATTCTAGTCCCAAGCTATACCATTTGAATCCTTCTATCTTCTTTTGTGAATGAGATTTTAGAATAATCTAACTGTGAATCCACTGCGCCAAAAATTCCTCTATGGCATTATTGATCCTACCCAGGATTCTACTTTCCAATTCAATTTTGTCTTGGAAGATTCTCTGATTCCATTCCTTCCATAATTTCCATATCACTAAATATGGGATGATGTTCCATATACATGATAAGGTATAATTTATTTGTGGGTTAGGACAACTTTCAAAGACATCCTTTAAAGCATTTTGAAGAGGACCATGCCAATTTAGCTTTGCTTGCAATTTTTTCCAACATCTCATGGCTATCTCACACTATAGAAAGAGATGATCCACATTTTTCTCCTCTTTTCCACACATTACACACTTCGATGGCCCAAAAAAAAGGCCTTTTCCTCCTTTCCTCTGTTAGGATCCTCCCTTTTATTGCTATCTAGGCAAAAAAACCCATCTTTAGAAGACCATTTATTGACCAAAATAAGTTATTAGTCGACATTAGACCTATCTCCCCCCTTTCCATTAAATGGTATCCTAAGTTTACTGAATACTTTCCGTCTGAAGCCCCACACTAAATAATCTTATCCTCCTCCCTGGTAATTAAAATATTTGTTTGATTTAGAATGCTTGTCAATAATTTTTTATTTGAAATAGATAATCCACTATTACTAACCTCTTTACAACATAATTCATCCCCAAGGGATCCATTTTTCATGCATACATAATCTCTCACTTTACTCCTCCATAGTTGGGTCAAAATCTCTCTTGCACTGTTCAACTCCTCTATCTCTTTTAAAGCTAGGTTTCCATCCCAAGAATATTCCTAGAATTTTATAATTTCACCATTACCAACTTGCCATGAGATATTATCCATGACAATTCTTCTATAGCTAACCATGAAGTTCTATATTGATGACCCTTTTGTAGGATTTACCACAGTAAGAATCCCATGATTTACCTAAGAGTCCAAGTATTTAGCCTTCATCACTTTCACCCAAATTTGGTTAGTCTTTGTGTACATTTACCAAACCAATTTAGCCCCAAGGGCCTCATTCATCTTTTGCTAATCTCTAAGGCCTGATCCCTCATACTATTTGGACTTACAAATTTTCTCCCATGCCAATAAAGGGATCTTGTCTTGCTCACTTTCTCCATTCACAAAGAGCTTTCTCATCCTTTGTGTGATAGGTCTAACTACTTTACCAGGGATCTTGAGACACATCATGGAAAAAATAGGGATTGTAGAGATGATTTATTTTAACATCATTATCCTTCCAGCTGAGGTTAACCACCTACTTTTTCAACCATCCAATTTGTTTATACTCTTTTCTATTAGGCCTTTCCACAAATCTGATTTATTTGCCCCACCAAAAAGGGGGATCCCCAGGTATTTACTATGAAGGCCCCTAGCCTTCACCCCCATGATCCTAAAAAATTCTTTTTGTTTAGCAGGAGCTGTATTAAATAAGTAGATTTCAGATTTGTGCCAATTAATCTTTTGACCCGATGCTCTCTCATACTTATCCAAAACTTTCTTCATCACCCGAGCTTCTCTAGCTGAAACTTACCCCCTCAAAAAAGTGTCATCTGCAAATTGTAGGTGAGAAAGGGGATTAATGCCCTCTGCAATTTTAATACCTTTCCAAGCCCCAACAATACATTCATTAGAGATGTGTATGTGGTAAATTTGGCCTTGTTAATTCACCATACACTTCAACATAGTCCTTCTTCACCAGGTACACACAAGACTAAATATGAGATTATTCATCTTGTCTGCCTGCATGATTTGACCTATTGCCTTCTATCCAGACGGGGTTTTTGAAATTTCTCTTAGAACGAGAGTCTCACAACCATGGACCAATCTAGGAATGAAGGATTTATCATGATGAATGCAATACAATGCAAGATTATTCTAAGACATGATTTTCAATGCAATTATTCTATAAATTGAAACTATCTTATTGCAAAATGAAATTATTCTATATGAGCTTAGCAAGAAAATGAGACAATAATTCAGTATTCTAACAATGCAAAAGTGAGTGGGGGTTTGAATGAGAGAATGAGAGTTCTTTTATAGACTCAGAGATGATCAGAATAGAAACTTTCCTCTTTGAAATAAAACAGATAGAAAAGCCAGTTTAAAATAGAAAGCTTTATTCAAAAGA
>MU225736.1:1189586-1209239 GCA_018584345.1 Thuja plicata
TGAATTAAATTGTTTTCTCTCTCTTTAAAGCACAATTAATTCAAAGTTTCCATTTCTGAATAGAGATAAGATTTTTGAGAGAATATTCAATTAATTAAATAAATATGACCTCATAATTTCTTTTTCTTAGTTATCTGAATAATTAAATTCAATTATTGAAATGAGGATATTTATTTAATAATTAAATATTATTTAATTCTTTTTTTTCATGTGTCTTAGATAAAGAGGGTGAATTTAATTTAATTAAAGTGCTAGGAATTTATTAATTAAATTAATTTGATCATAGGTTTGTTTAGCTAAATAGATATTTAGGAATTAAATATGATGTATGATTAATGCAAATTTAGGATTTTCTACATTTGACACTCAGGTCAAGCAGAGTCAGTTAAAACTTAGATTTTCCTAGTACAATAGGACTTCGATGATTCAGAAGAATGACAAATGCAACAAAATTGGCTAGGGTTGCAAGATGCCAATTTTGGGGTGTTACATTTTTCCCCTCTTTGAATTGATGTGCAAGCAGTGCATTGAATCAAAGAATAGTTTGATGCTTGAAGCACAGAAGAATATATTTGAAAATTGATGATGTAATGATTTCAAAGCCATCTCCAAAATAGAGCTTGACTCTCCAAAGTCTAGGTTAGGTTGCCAAGACATCGGTCAAATAGATATCTTTCACAAGACTGTCCCCAAAATGACACTCAACCTTCAGGAGTCAGGGTTAGATTTCCCTGATACCTATCTCAAAAGATAGTAAAATAGTGCTTTAGGACTATCTCCAAAACGGAGCTTAGTCCCCCAATATCTAGGTTAGATTGCCTAGACACTGGTCAGATTGACATATTTCACAAGGTTATCCCCAGAATGAGGCTTAACCTTTAGGATTCAGGGCTAGATTGCCCTGATACCTGTCTCAAAAGATAGATAGAGATTTTAGGACTATCTCCATAATGAAGTTTAGTCCCCCAATATCTAGGTTAAATTTCCAAGACACTGGTTAGATAGATATCTTTCACAAGTCTCAGAACGAGGCTCAACCTTCAGGAGTTGGGGTTAGATTTCCCCAATACCTGTCTCAAAAGATAGTAAAATAAAGGTTTTTAGAACTATCTCTAGAACAAAGCTTAGTCCTCCAATATCTAGGTTAGATTGCCCAGACACTGGTTAGATTGACATCTTTCACAAGGCTATCCCTAGAACAAGGCTTAACCTTCAGGAGTCAGGGTTAGATTTCCCTGATACCTGTCTCAAAAGATGGTAAATAGTGGTTCAGAATCATCTCTAGGATGGAGCTTGATTATTAGGAGTCAGGGTTAGATTGCCCCGATACCTATCACACTTGAGGGTGCAACCATTTTTTTTCCTTTTTCCAAATCTTGATCAAAGAGGATTTCTTTCCAATTGAATCAATCTCCTAGGAAACATATGGTGAGTGTCTTGGGGGGTATTTTTCCCTCCCCTTGCATTAAAATATTACAATGTTAAAAATTTAGAATGGGTGGCCTCTACCTTAGGGGTTTTAAAATGTTTGGAGGAGCTTGCCCAAATTGGATTCATGGGTGAGACACTAAAGTCTCTAGTCATCCACATTGATTCCTTAGGTACATAGGCCTAATCTGAGCTAGCACAAACATGCCAAGACTGAGAAGTCAAGTGTGAATCTGAGATTTATCTGTGGTTTTCTTTTTATTGTGGCCCAAGGGTTTTACCTCTTTGAGTTCGTCCCCTGAGGTGATGAAATCCCCAGGAAACCCTCTCTAAGTAAATGAAAAAAAAGAATAATAGTATGTCCAAGTGCACAAATTATGCAAGATAGATAGATTAATTTTTAAGTCCAAAATAAAGTGTGATTTAATCTAAAAATAGACAAAAGATAGAAAAAGTCAATTTTATAGCACCAAATTAACTGTTATCCATTCAAATACAGAAGTTGTTTCCATGCCAAATGCTGAAAATATGATATTAGTAACATGAAATCCCTAGATCTAGAAATCAAAATTCATCTGGATAAAGATTACTGATATTGACAATCAAACTATATTTTTCACAATAAGCCAATACTTGATGATAATAGTTATTCAAAGATACTTGTTCCAATATGTCTTGGGTGGTCTTCTTGAGCTATTACTACACATTTTTTTGTCTATATTGATCTATTTTTTAATCCTTCCTTCTTTTATATTCGAGCAGGCGATTCAATTTGACCTTCTTGGGATTCTATGTTTTGGAGATTTAGCAGGTGATTGCATCAATTAAATAACAAATTGGACTTTGAAATAGGCAATTATGACTTTCAAATAGTCAGATGTGGCTATGTTTTAAGGAGATGCAACCAATCCCTGTTAGTTGCATCTGATAATCTTGTATACACATAAACAATTAAAAGTTGTTAGAAAAAAAAAGAATTAGATGTCAATAATAAAAACTTGTGTATTTAAAACATGTAGTTGCATCATTCTATTAACACTTGTAGTGAATAAAAATACACATAACAAATACAATAAACAAAGCACTGTCAAAACATAGAAAATGATTATGATGAATAACTAGCACATGCATCGATGAAACATGCAGATGCATCGATTAAAGCTTGAATGCATCGTAAGATTTTGTTCCTGCACAAAAACTAAAAAGCCACGAAATGTCAAAAATAATAGGTTTTTCACGCCGGGTTCACCATTTGTAATAGGGGTAAAATATCTAGATTAGTATACCTGGAACAAAAGAGATTAGATCAAACCATAAGATCTAGATTATTGCAAAAATGTATTCCTATTCAAGAGAGAAATGACATAATTTAGTGCATAAGATAAATAATTCAAATGAATATGCAAGCATAAAACTGATAAATCCTCCCTTGTCTTTTCTCCTTCTCCTTACAATTGTAAGCTCTCAGATTTTCTCCAATTATGATAACACGAGAATTCAAAAATCATGGTTGTAAATAATGAAGAATTACCTTCATTATATAGACTTTATCTTGGATTTCAATAGACAATTTTGATTGATTGATAATGAATAGTTACTACTGTCTTAGACTAGACTTGATTGAATATATTACTTAGACTAATTAAGAGGTTAATGGTTGCCTGATAGAGTTGATTGATCATAAAACTAAATAGATTGACTAGAAGATTGATTATATTAAACATTTAAAAGAGTCGATTGACTAGATGACATAATTGATTGGAGAGAAGACTGAGAGTGAGTATTAGTCATGGAGGTGGAACTAGAGGAATAATTAACATTAAATAAATTTAAGATTTATTTAATTGTGCACAATAAGGAATAAACAAATTGCATAATTTATCTATTTAAGAAGAATTAGTTAACATCATGGAAGTGGAATAATTAAATAAAACAATTATTTTAGCCAATTATAGAAGACATAACTAGTAAATTAAATAATTGGAACAATAATTTAATTGTGATGATGAGAACAAGAATGTTAGTTTAATTAAATAATAATAATAATTCAATTAAAATTGAGAAAAGACATTAAATACATAATAATAGCATATAATTAATATTTAGAATAATTATTAGACAAAATTAGCTGAGAATTGAAAGATTAATGAAATGGACGTCAAATAATTAATTAAATCATTCAATTATTAAATTCAAACAGAAAATAAAAATTTAAAATTAAATTAGGGGAATGACACAAATCAATTAAATAATTAAGATGAAAATTAGTGTTAATATCATGCACAAGCGATGTGACAATTTTAGGTGTCTATAACTGTACACTTGTCATGTATCCTTGTCAGGGTTAATTTTTTAGGATTGGGGTTTATTTTGTTAATTGACTTGTAAACTACCTCAAAAGGCTTGATAAATAAGCAACTATGTGATGTGAAATCATCATATTGTAATTTTCTCCTCACTGGGTAATAAAATGAGTGGACACCCATTTCTCTAGTGGATGTAGCTCATATTGGGTGAACCATGTTAAATCTCAGTATTATTGTATTTTTTGTCTTCTGTTATTTCTATATTATCTTAATATTATTTATTACTAATATCAGTTGAAACCCTAACAACAATTGTGGATTTGGACCTGGTGGTGGTCATTATGTTAGATTGTGAAATTACTTTGCCACCACCTCAAGGCATTCTCTATTGTTCTTCTGCATGTAATTTATGATACAAATTTTTTATGAATATTGACAACTGATGATAAAAATGTACCTTCTCTTAAAAATAAGTGGGAGCTACTTTCATGACTATTATTCCCCTAATACTAATTTTGATTTCAATAATATTTAATCCATTAAAATTATGAGTCAAACATGATTTTTTTAATAAATGTTTATTTAGACACCAACAAATAAAAAATTATCAGAGTGATAATGGAATATTTCACACTTGATGGTAGGTACTCCAAAGTCTACAACTACCATTTTTTGCTTATTAATCATTTCAAACATAAATTTAGGGTGTCTATCCTATTTTATCTGCTTAGTTTTCTCAACCAGAGCATTGTGAACTTTAGAGTTAGGGCTTCCCCTATTTTGCATGAGGAGCTCATCCTTCTCATCACAGTCTATGCTTAAAAACACATATCTGAGTCGTTCCCCAAATAGATAGATAATGCTAAAAGGAAAAATGCGGAGATGTCATCTGTTAAGAAAGCCACCAAAGCCTCAAACAAAAAATTCCATAAAGGCCCACTGGAAGATGATATCATGCTCTCTATATTTGGTGATGTGGAATGTATGAGGACTGAGGATGACCAGGAAGGGGATTATTCTGAGGATGAGGAAATCAAAGATGGGGAGCAGAGTAATAGATATGATTTTGAGAAGGCTAACCCTACCATTACTGAGCCTATGGGTAAGGAAGGTGAAGTTTCTATTGAATCTACTATTGATCTAGATAAGACTATCTATGAGGAGATAATTAAGAAAGTTGATAATCTGATGGAAACGTACATTGAGAATGATCAGAACAATTCTATTGAAGACAGGGAAGAGACTACTAAGATGAACGAAGAAAACCAAGATACCACTATGGAGAATAGGGCTAAGGCAATTCTTGAAGAACCCGAGGAAAGAGAAATTGAAAAGGAAAATACTAAAAATGAAGAGGAGAATATTGCTACTAATAAATTGGAAGAATCAGAAAAGGCCCAAGATAAAAAAAAAATTGTCGACCTTGACAAGGAAGCCCAGAATGAGCACATTGACTGTGAAATTAATTCTACTCCTTCTGAGATCCCTAAGGAAAATGCTGATGAGAAGGAAAATAGACATTGAAAGCAAAGAATATTGGAAGAAGACCTTTGGGATCAGGACTTTAAGGTCAAAAGAAAAATCAACATTTCCTTCCTTCAAGCAGCCAGAAATAAAGCAATGCATGGTTACAATATTGACAAATAGGTTCAGGATGACATTTAGCAGTTGCAAGCTAAGTGCAAAGACCTTGAAGAAAGAAAAACCTTGCTGGAGGAGATCATTGATAAAATGCGAAATGATGCTAAAATGTATCAGCAAGGTAATGAGGTTTTTGAAAAGGTAACTGGTAACACTATTATGCTGGATGATAAGATAAGTAAAATGATTGATAATAGAATTACCCCGATAATCGAGAAAATCAACAACAAAAATGTTATGCTGAGAAAGTTGATTACCCTCATCAAATCAGGCATGAAAGGCTCTGTTGATAACTTGAAATATTTTCATACCCTACTAGAAGGGAACAGTAATGACATAGCTAATTTGGAGGATGAGGGGAAACATGAACTCCAGATTTCAGGCCCAGGCTCCAAAACGAGATCTAGTACTAGAAAGAAGACAATGGCCCAAGTCAAAGATATTACTAATATTTTGGATTCTATCCAGAATATGGAAAATCAAATGGTGGAAATATAGAATATGGAAAACCAGATGGTAGAATCTGAGAATTGTTTTAAAGTGCTTGACTGATTTGGGTGTTGGAAGTTTTTCTGGTTCTGTCTTGCTAGAAGTTTTTTTGGTATCTTTTACTTTTTTGGGTGTACATATTATTGTGTATCTAGGGTTTTATCCCTTTTTGGTATTCTATCTCTGTCTATGATAGATAGTTGTCATTTAGGGTTTATTTTTCTTATCTTTTCTATTCTTTGTTAAAGGGTTTCTGGGTCCTTTCAAAACCTGCAGTTACCAAAATAAAAAACAAATCAAAACTTATCATACTAAAAACTAAGAGTGTTTTATTACAAATAAAATGGCTTATTTCTACCACATAGAATAACATCAATATTAATTTAAGTATAAAATGCAACATAGCTTAACACTAAGTATGTTTTGGGGAAATCAGTCTCCAAAATGCTTTGCAATATTTTATAAAGATTAAAATTCCTCTCTCTATTCTTTTTTTTGGTTTGTAATAGGTATTTTATTAATTTTTAAAAGAAATTTACATTGAAGTTACATTTAATTCTTTTTCTACAAGACATATACTTGCTACAGACCCCATAAGAGTATTATATACTTCATTTTACAAAATACTGTCATCCCCTTTCTACAAACCCCACTTTTCCACAACATAATAATCTTTGCTAATTAATTCTAAGGATAAACCCCTACCTCCTAATGAGTAATCATTTAAAAATATTACAAAATTTATATCCCTATTATGCAAAAAACCAGTATTCAAGATGACTCCTTCATTCTTGATATTGTCATGCTACTAGGGTTATACGCTGGGTTGCCACAAAAATTGCAATGTTGAAAGCATCTGTGTCTGCTTCCTTTGGCTAATCAACCTCTTGCAAATTAAAAAAAATCCGCCCCTTTCCTCACCTTACACCTTTTCCTTTCTCACATCTCCTCTTCTCTGTGGATTACATTGTCTACATGACATGTTCCACACCAAGGCTTTCACCCTTTCATTCCCCATTTGATTATGCTTTTCCAGTTCATTTTTGATCTGCTACCAACCCTCTGTAGCATTCTTATACATCAACAGTTTTTCCACATTCACTCTCCACCTTATAAATGGGATGAGCCCAAAACAAATTTCTTTTGCATCATCCTCAAAACTTTCCATTATATCCATTCCTACCCTAGGAATTTCCCATTCCAAAATGGAGTGCAAATCTCCAAGAACATCCCTTTCAAACAAGTCCTTTATTATTCTTCCTACTTCCTCTATGCTCTCCCAAATTTCTAGTCCCCAGGCCACAAAAATTGAGATAACATCCAAATTTGTTTGGTGTTTAATCTGCCTTTCTTGAAATTGCACGCCGATGAATTTCATCACTTTGTCTATCATTCCTTCTAATTTAATCTTTAGAAAAACACTCTATCTCTACTCACTGGAAATTTAAAGGATTTCATTTTTTTATCAAAATATAGGCTGAACGATGCCTCTATTTTTGTGATTGACTGAAAACCTTCCTTCCTCACTACTTCAACTCCCCAAACTAACGTATATTTTTCTAATTTGGATGATTGGATACTATTTTTTAATGATTCTATAAGTGTTGCGACTTTAATGCTTCCCAAGCACATTTTCCTTCATTCATGTAATATTTATTTTCTTCTATCGCTTCCCACAATCTGACTATAAAGTCTACAATTTAATCAATGCTTTGTCCTTGCTGGGGTCAACTTGACATCATTAACTTCTTTCATAGTTGAAGCACCTCCGTGAGCAGTCCTTTCCATAATTTCCAAATAAATTTTCCATCGTCATGCATCTTTTCCACCATCATTATGAATAATGAGACTCGATCACTCATATTTAGACATCTTCTACTCATTGCACCATTGTATACTTAGAGTATTTCCTAGTTAAAACCTTTCCAATTTGGTGAAATCTTCATATGCAATCACGTCAATTTTTTCAAAAGATATGGTCCAATTTGCAAGTTTGTCTACTTCTTTATTTCCTTCTCTCAATGTGTGACTGATTTTAAAGTTTCTAAATTTATTTAGATTACACCCCACTTCTCTTAAGATGCTATGTATATACCAAGTCTGTGAATTCCCTTTCTTAATTGCTTCCAAAATCACTTTTGAATTGCCTTTAATGTGAATTTTCTCCACCCTCATCCAATTCCCTAATTGAACTACCAACAAGGATGACTGCACCTCTGTCACTTTTTTAGTCCCTTCTGCTATTCTTTTAGCTATCATTGCCAAGACATCTCCTTTCCAATCTAGGGCAATAGCCCCAACCCCTGAGACCCCTAGATTCCCTTTTGAGGATCCATAAAATTTTATCTTAATCCACCCTGGATTCAGGGGATCCACTCTACATTATCCCAACATGTTTTCACATTACTAGATTGGCCTCCATCATTCCTTTATCCAATTTTGATCCCTGGCCATTGTCTATGGATTTGTCTATCCCAGGATGAAAATATAGTGTTTGCATTCAATTTACTAATTGCTAAGCTCATTACTTCCTCTATTGTTGTGTTAATCCTATTCGTGATCCTTTCTTCAGATTCTAAAACATCCAGAAAGATTCTACGATTATGTTCCTTCCATAATTCCCAAATAATTAGTGATGAACAAATAATCCACAATTTTAATAATGTTGATTTCTGAAAGTGGACCTGCCAACTTTTGAATATTTCTGCTAAAGGATTTGGCATGGAGCCAATTAGGTTCAATATTAATCTTACCATTTCCCATCATTTATGAGAAAATTCACATCAAACAAGAAGATGATCCACATCTTCCCTCTCATGCCTACATAAAGGGAACCAAGTTGGTCCCACAAAACCATACTTCTTTCCATGCTCCCCTATCAAAATCTTTCTCTAAATGGACATCCATGAAAAATCTCTATCTTTCTGTAGAGAATCCTTATCCCAACACAACTAATATGTCCATTCTTCACTTACCTCCTCATTAGCTAGCAGTTGATATCCCATCTTGGCCGAGTAATTTCCATTCTTAGCCTCACACCATATAATACTATGTTTATCCTCAAATAAAGTCAAGGATCTTTGAACAAATATACTTCTCAGTAAGTCACCATGTTCCTCATTAAGGCCTACAGTAGAAACCTCTTTCCAACACCATTGTTGCCCCAACGGGCCAATGCGTAGCTCCATATAATCCATGACCTTTTCACCCCACACATCTTTCATACTAATTATTAGATTTTGAAAATTGTCCCTCTCTGAGAGAGCCTCCTTTCCATTCCATGATTCATCCTAGAAGGAGGCATCTCATCCATCCCCAATTTTCCAAGACAGGTGATCACAAACTACAGGTCTACATTTTAAAATAAAATTCCAAATAGCTAAACCTTTTGGGGGATCCCAGACTGTTACAATACATTTATCCTCCATCGAGTCTAGACATTTTAACTTAAGTATTTTAACCCACAACTGAGAGGGTTTTTAATAAATATCCCATACTAATTTTGCCCCCAAGGCCTTATTAATCAAATTCCATTTCCAAAGACCAGCTCCCCCATTCTTTCAAGATTTACAAATAGTATCCCAAGCCACTAGTGGTATTTTTTCATCCTCCTTTCCTCTATTCTAGAAGAATTTTCTGATTCGTTGTTCAATGTACTTCAATACTTTGATTGGAATCTATAAACAACTCATAGAATAAATAGGAATTGCAGAAATGGCCGATTGTAACATAAGAATCCGCCCTGCATAAGTGAGCCACTTACCTTTCCAACTCTCCATCTTTTTCACACAACTATCAATGAGATATTTCTATAGATTAGCCTTGGATGCACCTTCAAATACTAGGATCCATAGATATTTTTTGGGAAGAGAGCCTTCCTTCATTTCCAAAATTTGACATACATGCTGTTGTATAGGAGGAGAGGTATTAAAGAAGAAAATCTCAGATTTATCCCAGTTAATGAGTTTCCCAAACACAATGCTATAAGAATCCAGAGTTGATTTAATAATCCTTGCTTCTCGGGCTGACGTTTCCCCCATAATATAAGTGTCATCTACAAACTGTAAGTGAGTTAGTAGATCCAAGCCCCTTGCAACCTTGATTCCCTTCTAGGAACCTGACCCACCTTCTCGATTGATTATTCTACCCAAGGCTTCCGTGAGGATAATGAAAATAAATATAGAGAGAGGATCACCTTGATGAATTCTAGTGGTAGTTTCAAAGAAACCTTGAAGGCTACCATTAACAAGGATGGAGAAATGTGGGGAAAAAATGCAGCTAAACACCCAATCACACCAAATCTTATCAAACCCAAAGTTCTTCAAAACTATCATTAGGAAGTTTCTATTAACATTATCATAGGCTTTCTTAGTGTCCAATTTGATCATCATACTCACCTCTTTACCCAGATTAATAGAGTGTATTTCTTCATGAACAACAATAATTCCTTCATAAATAGATCTTCCTGGTGTGAACCCACTATGTTCCTCTAAGATAATAAAAGATAACACAGATTTTAGTCTACTCGCTATAACTTTTGATATCACCTTATAAATAGTGTTACATAGGGAAATTGGCCTAAAATCATCAAAGGATTTTTTCTTTCCCTTTTTTGGAATCAAGGATAAAAATATATTATTAAAGTCTTTGAAGATAAATCCACCTTTTCTAGATTCTTCCACCACCTCCCATAAGCATTTGCCAATTATGTGCCAATATTTTTGAAAGAAAAGAGCTGGAAAACCACCAGGTCCCAATGCCTTGTCACTCCCCATACTAAAAAGAGCATTTTAAACCTCTTTCTTTGTTACAGTTTTCATCAGCATATAGTTTTGTTCCCTAGATACAACCTGAAGAATAACCTCAAAAAAATTATGATCCTCACAATCTATACTAATATTCTGTGCAAATATTGAATAGAAGCAGCTTACTGTTTCCCAATTAATCTGATCAGGTTCACTCAAATTATTACCATGGTTGTCCTTTATAGAGAAAATCTTATTCAAATAACGTCTACCTTTGATAGAGTTATGGAAAATTATTGTATTTCTATCTCCTTCCTGTAGGCATAATTCCCTAGATTTTTGTCTCCAAAATTTTTTCTCCCAGTTGAACACCTCATTGTATTTCTTTTTCAACTCCACTTCTTGTTTGAAAACATTATCATCCATTCCCCCCTTAGCTATAATCACATTTAGATCGGCTAAATCAGACTCCAAATTAAAATTTTCAACAAAAATGTTTTTAAAAACCTCTTTGTTCCAAACTTTTAAATTCTCTTTCAAGAATTATAACTTTTTAAAAAATAGAAAAACATAGTTACCAGAATGTCAAGGGTTTTTTTTTCAGCGTAATGCTATGAGGTCCATGAATCCATTTCTACTTAGCCACATTTTTTTGAAACTGAAAGGGGGCTATTTCAAGAGCTGCATCTTTAAGCACCTTAAAAAAAAAGGAAAGTGATTTGACCCTGTAATAGGCAATATTTCAGCTTGGTAAAGCCAATTTTGTGTCTTCCCTAGCTCCTCCTAGGATGAATCTATCCAATTTTTCAGCAATATTAGAGAAACCCTGTCTTCTATTTGTCCAAGTGAAGTCACCATTTTTAAAACACACATCTTGTAATTCATTTAGAGATACAAAATCAGCAAAGCCTTTTTGGATTTGATTGATCCAACCTTTCCCTCCCAATTTATCAGCTGTAGAGAGAATAGCATTGAAATATCCACCCAACATAAAAAGGTTATCTTTAATTTTATTTATGTTGCAAGAAAGAGAATCCCATAATTCATGTATTAGAGCCTGATTGCAAGGCCCATAAATGTTAAAAGCAAAGAAAATCACCTTGAGTTGAAAGGAGAATAATTTCACTAATTTCCAATTGCTACCTTCATCCACTAAACTAACATTCATCACAACATCTTTCCAAATAATACCTAATCCTCTAGAGGTACCTACAACCTATGAGAAGAGACCTCCCCGCATTCTAAACTTTCTTATAAATTGCAACTTCCCTGTGCCACTCAACTTTGTTTCTTAAAAAAATACTAGATCAAGTTGGGCTTGATCAAGACATCATTTGACCAAACACCATTTGTCAGGGGCATTGCAGCCCCTAACATTCCACAAAAGGATCTTCATGGCTTCCGAGAAGAGGGATAGCATCTTCCTCATCTCAGCAATTTTTCCTGGACTACTGCATTACTAGCAATTGTGAGTTCCGCCTTTATAGATTTTGAACCTCTCTTTTTCTTTTCTCTGATATTTGGTTTTTGCTATAATGACTGATGTTTACTTATTGTCATTTTATCAAGGATATCCATATGATCTTGCATTCCTAAGTCTTCATTTCTTTCCTCCTCTTCTTGAGATTCATGTTTAGAATTGGTGTTCCAACCATTACCTTCATTTTTCCTATAAATCCTCCTTTGATTTTTCCAAGTTTGTTATGGGAGAAATTTGGATGTCTTTACAAAAATCTTGGATTTCACTGTCACCTTCCACTTGGTCATACACAAGTTGTGCAGACCTAAAGACACCTTCTTCTATACAATCTGGCTTACAACTTCTATCAACAACCATTATTTTGTTATGTTTAGGAGTGTTTAGAGCCTTTTTTAGTGAATCAGGTGCAATAAGGGTCTTCCCATCTAAATATTCTCCAATTTGAACCACCATTTCATCCTAACCATTTGCAATCTTTTGGGGAGAGAAAGGTGTCTCCTTCACTACTTGAGTGGAGACTTAACTATTAGTATCTACTGACTGGGATGTATAACCTAGTTCCCCTATTCTCTTGTTCTTTTCTGGGTCATCTTCCAGACTATTTTCTTACTATGGCCTGCTCCAGTCCACTATTTTCCTATTCCAGATCATTTCTTCCTCAAAATGAATTGACCAAGGAGGGGAAAGAGTACATCGCTCTTCCATTACTTTGATCCATTCCACATTTTTATTAACCTCTAGTCCTTTACCTTTCAAACAATCTTTCTCCCCCACTACTTCATTGTTAGCCTTATCTACCTCAATCTTTAACCTCCATTCCCCTTTTGTTGAACCTAGGATGACATAGTCAGGAATCTAATAACATTTTTGCATTTTTACCAGCATCTTTGAGAAGATATAAAATTCATTTTCATCCACAACTTCTTCCGATTGTAAATAGGATCCCAAAATATTTTCAATCATCTTTAGAGTCTCTTCATCTTTGTATTCCCATGGAAATTTTTTTAATTTCAACCATACAACTATCTCTTCAACTTTCTCTACATTCGGGTTTAAATTAGGTTTCCAATCACAGACATAAATACCTTTCCCTTCCAACATATATGAGCCCCCTTTCAAAATCCATTCCTTATCCTATTTGGAAGGGCATAAGACTAACATGAATTCATTTATTAGGGTTTTTATCTCCAAATGATCCCCCAATGTTTAGCCATCTGCCTCTATATTTTTGAAATTGACGGCCACTAGACCATCCATTTCATAAAGAAAGCCTTCTCTTGTAACCGATTAATTGAATCATTTGATTGGGAGTTATTAATCAATAAAGAGGAATCCCTAATAAAATCCACATTATCTACCTATTTTTTGATATCTTGGTTTACCGCCATCTCCCTAGTATTGGATGGAGCATTACCTTTCTCTTTAGGATGCCAAAATTTCTTTTCAATCTTCTTGAAGTTGAAAGACTTTGGTTGTTGAAGATGCTCATCATGTATCCATGGAAAGAGTCCTCTATTCTCCTTGCTCCCACCATCCCTTTTTTTCACTGGGAACTAGGGACGATCCTGTCAAGGAGGGTTCCACCTTTCTCATCCATGCCACATAACCCTAGAGTCAAAATCATTGCATTTGCACCTGTTAAAGGGCCAATGTTCATGTTCAAATGTTTCAGACTTGGAGAATTCATCACTGCGACTACTCCTTATCCCATTTCTACTTATTCCATTCGTAGACCACCATTGTTGAGCTGCCTACCATGAACACTGCCCTAGTTATTGTTTCCTATCGTAGCCATTTTTGTTCTCCATTTTCTCCTCTCTCTATTCTTATTACATTCATTTCATTGATCAATGACTACTTCCTTCTCACACTAATTGGATATATTTCATTATCTAGGAAAAAACATGTCCATATTGCTTGCAAAAAAATTTTTCTACACGCTAAAATCACTTAGAGGTTATGAATAAATTTTAAGAAAATCTCTAAATAATGGAAGTGTCCAAAGAAATATATTATATATAAAGCATGTTCAACAATATAAATGTTGGTACTGGGTCAGTGTCCCTCATGGGATTCCTGACATGGTTTAATAGCCTCTTGTGGATTCTGCAAGTATAGTGGTTGTATCAAGCAATAACATGTTGATATTTTGGTGCAATGACAACCCTAGCTTGTAACAAGTGGTATCAGAGCTTGGTCATAGGTTTGAAAAACACAGGCCAAGATGAGTGATGCTAGGAGGGGGATTGTTGGCAGTGGGCCAGTGTCCCTTATGGGATTTTTGATATGGTTTAATAATGCTCCTATGGATTCTATAAGTCTAGTGGTTGTATTAGGCATTAAAATCTTGATATTTTGGTGCAAAAACAACCCTAGCTTGTAACAATAACACCATGCCATCTCTAGATTTATAACACTATTCAAAATGACACTATTCATACATGATTAGCAATTTCACTATACACTTGTAGTTTTGACTATAGATTCCACCCTTTGACAAACATGGATCTAAAGATATTCTCCACAAGATATGAATCCATAAGTAATGCATAAATACCCTCTTCTCAAACCTTTACACTTAATAAGAATGCAAAATGACCAAAAGCAAGAACAATGTTAGGTGAATCCTAATAATAATAATAATAGAGGTTCATCACGTAGTGTGATGATTAAGTGGTTGCATTGTTTATGGTGCAAACTATTGGTATTTGGAGACTGATCATGCTATTGAGATTACATTTTGGTGACTTTTTCAGCAACATTTTTCCCCCAAGAGCGTAAGAACAACAACTACAAAAATCCTGCTCTGCAACTTCTACAATTTCCCGATCTGGTTTTTTTGAATTCATGCTGGCTTTGACCTCCTTGTTTCTGGGGGACCCAAGGGACCTGGTGGTTCTATATCTAGACCTGTTCCTTGTGTTTTCATATAGAGATGATAGAGGGTGCTCTGCAGCAAATACATGCTTTGGTTCATCTACAACTTTTGTCTTGGAGGACTCCTCTTACTCGTGAAATCTAGCGAGTAATGATTTGATTCTATCTAAGCCAGAGAAGGTGGGGGTAGAAAAGGATTTCTAGCTGGGGGATTGGAAGAAGGCAGTGTTAGTTAAGGAGTCCCCAGACTCCCCAAATATCCTAGAATGTATTGAAGGTGAGTTCAGTCTAGAGATCTTTGTACCTAATGGGGTGGTTGATAGCATTTCTGCTTCACTTCAACTTTGTTTGGTGGGGAGATTCATCACCTTTAGACCCACCATTGATATAGTGTGATGGTGGTGCATGGCCAGATGGAAATTTAAGGGTAACTTGAGTGTCTCGACAATGCATGAGGGCCTCTTTCTCTTTAATTTTAATGCTGCGGTGGATTCACACATGTTTCCACTAGGAACTAGTGTTATGGGAAGCATTGTTTGTTAATGGAAAAATGGAAGCCTGGGTTTAACCTGAAAGTGGAGCTTCAGAAGGTTGTGCTAGTGTGGGTCTCTCCCTGGGCTCCCCCTATAATTTTGGGATGAAAAAGTTCTCCATTGGATTGGGAACTCGTTTGGCCAATATGTGTCAGTGGATTTTGTTACTTCGCAAAAGTTGAGGCTAGTGTTTGCAAGATTTTGTGTTAATGTTACGATGAATAAAACCCTCCCCAAATTTGTGATGTTAAAATCCAAATGGGGAATTGGAATCAAGCCATTGTGTATGAGAATTCTACACTCCACTACTAGAGGTGTGATAAACATGGTCATATTGTAGCAGATTGCAAGACCCCCCCAGATGGATGAAGGGGTTTCAAAGATCCTTCCCGTTATGGTTATTTATGAATTGATTGCCGCCTGCCAATTAACAAAGGAGGGGGTGGAGCAAGGACCCTTGGATGGGATGCTTCCTCAATTGAAATGAGAGGAGTATAGTCTTAGAGCTTTGGAGAATATTGGAGAAGATAAGGGTAAGATGGTTGAATAGGAGATAAATTTGGAGGAGGGATAAGTGGGAGATGATAAGGGTAAGATGGTGGAATAGGAGATAAACTTGGAGGAGGGGGAATTTTTAAAGTCTTGGAGGATATCTATAACTCCAAAAGGGATATCCTAAAGATAGGGAAAAAAGGGAGAAAGTTTGTTTCCTCCATCTATTGGCCTCAAGGTTGGGGGTGACTTTGGAGAGGATGGTAGCATTAGTGGCTGGGGGGAGGTAAGGGCTCCCAATTTTTTTTCCCCTGCCCAAAGTGTTGGGATAAAGGTTGATTTGATAACACTATCGGCCCCTTCTTCCTTTTCATATGGTCCCCTAGACTGGTTAAAACCAAAGAGTAAAATGAGAGGGGGGAAAAGGTGGATGTGGGAAGTGAGGCAAAGGTTGGTAGGCCTACAGAGAGATTAGTAAGAGAAAATGAAGTAGCGAGGGAAATTTCCAGTGGATGATAATTAACCTTAAAAGAGTCCCAGAAAAGTAGAAAATGAAGTTCCTCTCTTAGAACTTGAGAGGCATGAATAACCCCCAGAAATAGTATGCTTTAAAGAAGTATATAATAGATTGAAAATTTTATGTGGTGCTAATCCAACAAGTTAAGATGTCAAATCAAAATTTTTCTCTTCTCGTGGATAAAGTATGGCCTGGTGCATCCTTCCTCTATAGTGAAGCTGATGGGGCCTCGAGTGGGGTTTCTACTCCCTGGAACCCAAGTAAGGTCTCTGGTAATGCTGTATATTTTTCTCATAACTATCCTATTGTTTTGTTTTCTTGGAACAATGTTTCTTGGTACATGTATAATATATACGCTACGAATGCCATAAGTGAGCGCATTAAAACACAGGAATAGATTTCTAGCCTTATGAATGTTGATCAAAGGTACCCATTATGTGTGTGGGGGATTTTAATACCCCTCTTTTTTCCCTGATAAGATGGGGGGCACCGAGGATTATTTGGGCAGTATACAAGACTTGGCAAACTTTATGAGAAATAATGACTTTATTTGTCATGCCCAAAACTAGGGCAAAATACATAAATTTTTTTATTTTTTTTAAGGACATAAAACAACATCAACAATGATGAAACAATAATACTGAGAGCTCTGAGGGAAGGTGAAAACATGGTGAAGTTGCTTCTCAAGCTGAAAGGTATAGCCATAGATTGAGCCAATGTTATCGATAAGGGCGATTGCAGAGTCGGTAATCCAACTCAAAAGATGGTAAGAGAATCTATAGTTTAGTACTATAAGGACATAGGGGTATACTAACCCCATTGGTGGTTGACCTATAAATCCAATTTATTAATCCTATTCAATGTCATCACAATCCTTAAACATTCTTGGTTTAATAGGGTTCCCATAGTTACTATAAACTTATCCAATATCGTTGCAAAAGGATGAGTTTAATTTCCTAACCAATTTCATTCCAATAATGATAACCTGAAAGGTATATATAACTAGGTTTTATCTTTTGCATGTGATTTACTAACATAATCAATAATTTGTCTACGTTATTAGTTCATGACTTAACCATATTAATAATTGGATTATATTCGACAATAAACTTGGTACAGTGAACTAGCATGAAATGTTACCTAAACATAAAAGGTGGTTTGTTAAACTACCATTACAAGATGTACTTAAGTCCTCCTATACATTAAATTAAATTATATTAAGCAAATCAAATCATTAGGCCAACACCTAATTAGCTAACTCACAAATTCACAACTTTAAAAGTAACCTAACTAACTAATATAAATGATCCATTTTAATAACTAACCCTTGGATGAAATAGACTATAATTTTAATAATTTGATTTAATACCAAATTAAATCTAAACATGTTAATAAATCTATTACTCTAATAGACTATACAATTTCAATTAATTACGTGAATTACTAAATTATTATTCTAACTAGGCAAACAATACAAGTATAAATCCATTAACATATTAGCCAATCTATACATATTACATAAAAACTAAAGTTATTAATCTAGTAATTACACTACACCATTAAATAAAAATTATATCTATCAAATGAACTACATAATTTAAAATTGAAAGAATAAAGAATTAAATCTATTAAACTAACTTAAACTAACTTAATACCCACTAACTAACCTACTAACTACCTATTAAATACCTACTAATCTAACCTATCTACCTACCCACCTATCACATCACCCCCTATCCCCAAGGCCCACTTGCCAAGTGGGTGGGGTGACATGACACAAAGTACAAAGCTGCATAGGGGTTCAAATTCCTCTAAAGAGAGGAGTGCAGATTTAAAAGACAATATTTGGGCCCACCAAATGTATTTCCTTAATTCCAATGCAAGGGAATTCGAATGGCTAGTGAAATGCAAGACCAAGTATCGAACAAAAGTGGCGCATGAATTCAAGGATGACCAAGTATCAAATCATTATCTAAGCATGTATAACCAAAATCAACAATATGTTCTAGGTTGTAATCCGCATAAGAATATAATCCACATAATATAATCATCATCATAAATTTTAATCCTTGACTTACAAATGAACATGCATAAATTGAATCATAAGAACATGAACTCATTAACTCACATGTCACACTAATCATTCTAGATCTTATATAAATCATGATGTATTTTTATCTAAATTACATAAGCATTAATTTTATCAAATCTAAAAACACCCAAATGGCATAAAATCAAATAACCAATTCCTCAAATAATAGTTACAAAAATGTCCTAAAACTCAATAAGAAATTTCATCACCTATCCTTTAACCTTCAAAGAATTTCACATCTCGACATAATTCCAATCTTGATTATAGTTTTCCTGAACAACTCATATCAACATGTGTACCCAAATTGAAACATCTCACCATTCATCTAAGTCAATCATCATGATGTATCATATGGTCAACATCATGAGTATGGAAAGTGTCGTAAATTATAAATTATCATCATCTAATTTAACCAAATCCCTATCAAAAGGGTAAAACCTCCTAATTCATCAAAACATAAAGCCAATTAATAGGTCTATCAAAATGGTAATTGGAAAAGCTATGATGGGTTTGGGGTGAGGCCTCACATCGTCCCCCCTAGGCATGAACTTCCTCCTTGAAGTTACCCAACATAGGGCTAAAGTTCCAGTGTTGACATCTAGTTTAGTTCATTGGATAATTTTCAAATATTTAATCTCATGCAATGCATAAATCTAATGATAATACAAGTTAAGGATATGTTTTTCCTTGATTTAAGCACTTCTAAAATTTAGAATCAAGATATTGTATAACTGAACTATCTATCCAAACTTCACAATCTATTATTATTATTCTACATTGTTATCATATCTCACAAATAAAAAGATCACGTAAGGTAGTACTATCCAACACACTAAATGGAATCTATGTTCACAAGATGATGTACTAATACATGGGACATCTTTCCTACAAGATGACTCAAATGCATGCTAACATCACTCTTGATTTTGGTTCCTATAATTTCTATATCTGGAGTATAGTTCCAATATTAAGCTAAATATATCTTTTGCCACTATGATAATCCTTAGTTTATACCAACTTAATATTGTATTTATCGATAGCATCATAATATCT
>MU225736.1:1223527-1240647 GCA_018584345.1 Thuja plicata
ATATATATACACAATTCATAATATGCAACGTTAGTCAATATGCAAAATTCAATTCTTAAATATACTTTTCATTAAGTAATGCTCAAACATGGTGTTTCCATAATCCTAACATTATGACATATTATTCATGCTATTTCCTAACTTTAAAGAATTATTCATGAAATAAACAAATCTAATCATGATTAATTCTTTCTTATCAAATCACATATCTAAGCATGTATAACCAAAATCAACAATATGTTCTAGGTTCTAATCCGCATCATAATATAATTGTCATCATAAATTTTAATCCTTTACTTACAAATGAACATGCGTAAACTGAATCATAAGAAAATGAACTCATTAACTCACATGTCACACTAATCATTCCAGATCTTATATAAATCATGATGTAGTTTTATCTAAATTACATAAGCATTAATTTTATCAATTCTAAAAACACCCAAATGGCATAAAATCAAATAACCAATTCCTCAAATAATAGCTACAAAAATGTCTTGAAACTCGACAAGATATTTCATCACCTATCCTTTAACCTTCAAATAATTTCACATCTAGACATAATTCCAATCTCGATTATAGTTTTCCTGAACAACTCATATCAACATGTGTACCCAAATTGAAACATCTCACCATTCATCTAAGTCAATCATCATAATGTATCATATGGTCAACATCATGAGTATGGAAAGTGTTGTAAGTTATAAATTATCATCATCTAATTTAACCAAATCCCTATCAAAAGGGTAAAACCTCCTAATTCATCATAACGTAAAGCCAATTACTAGGTCTATTAAAATGCTAATTGGAAAAGCTATGATGGGTTTGAGGTGAGGCCTCACATTATTGATATCGATATGCAAGGTTTGGCCTTCGCATGGTCCAATAATAGAAAAGGAAACCATCTTATCCAAGTTAGACTGGACAGATGGATGATTTTCAAAGGTTGGGATATTTCCCCTATGGTTGGTCTGTCTCATCTCTCTAGAACAGTTTCAAATCATTCTTATCTAATTCTCAACTGGGTTGAGAAGTCACAAAGTGGGCCTCAACCTTTCTGCTCTGAGATAATGTGGCATTCTCATCCTAACTTCTTTGAATGTATTAGATGCTGATGGAACATTATTTTTAGGGGGATGGATATGTTTAGAATTTACAAAAAGCTACAGATGATAAGAAGGGAGGCCTGTGAGTGGTTTAATACTAGGTTCAAAGATATATTTCAAAACAATAAAGAGAGTGAGGAAAAACTTGTTTTCTTCTAGTCGGGAATGGCTAGAGGTGATTCCTCTTGGACTGATCATTGTGAAGAGGAGGTGTGGCAAAGGAAATGGAAAGATAATATTAAGAGGGAAGAAATTTACTAGAAGAAAAGGTCTAGAGTCCAATGGATCAAGGAAGGGGATAGGAATCCAACCTTCTTCCATAGGTCTGCTTCTATTCATAAAAGAAGGAATACCATTCAAACCCTAAGGAACAAAGGAGATAAAGTGATTATAGAGGATGAGGATATTTGTAGGTTTATTGCAGAGTTCTTTAAATAGGCATACAAATTCTTAGTCTGGGGGAATTCAGATGACATTTCTAATTGGCTCCTGGAGGCCATCCCAACTGTCATTAGTGAGGAGGAAAATGGTGTTTTGTTGCATCAAGTTTTTGAGGAGGAGGTCAAAAATGTTGTGTTCTCCATGGGGGATTATAAATCTCTAGGACCAGATGGCTTTCCTCCATCCTTTTTCCAGCATTTCTGGGAGATTATAAAGTATGACTTGATCCACGCGACCCTAGATTTTGTTAGAACTGGAAACATCCTGAAGAAACTTAATAATACGTATATTATTCTGGTCCCTATAGTCCCTAATCTATAGTATTTGGGAGAATTCCTCCCCATTAGCCTATGTAACACCATATACAAAATTATGTCCAAAATCCTAGCTAATAGAATAAAACCTCTTCTCAGCAAAATTATTAATCCCAACTAGAAAGGTTTCGTTCTGGGAAGAATTTTTTTGGATGCAGTGATTAATTTCCACGAGATCATCCATTCTATGGATAGAAACAAGAACATTAGGATGGTGTTGAAGATGGACATCTCTAAGGCTTATCATAAAGTGTTATGGGATTTCTTGTATGCAGCTCTTTGAAAATTTGGGTTTCATGAAATATTCATAAAAATATAAAGGTGGCGGTGGAAACGGTTGACTTTGAGGTTTTAGGAAATGGCTCTACTTGGGGATTGTTTAAACTAGAAAGGGGATTGTGGAAAGTGGACCTTATTTCTCCCTACCTTTTCCTGATGGTGGCGGAGGTGCTGGCTTGTAACCTCCTGAAGCTGAAGATGATTGGTTCCATTATTGGTTTTAAACCAACCTCCACCCTCCCTCTAGAAGTCATCCAATAGTTTGTGGATGATACATTTATCTTTGGGAAAGCCTATATTCGAGAAGCTAGGGAATGGAAAAAGTTACTGAATATATATGCGGAGGCGTCAGGACAATTGATCAACTACTGTAAGAGAAAAATATATTTCTTCAATACAGAGCAAAGAATGAGACAAAAGATTGTGGAATGCCTTGGGTGTATGGGGGAAAACCTGCCAGACACCTATCTAGGGCTACTACTCATAGTTAAGGAGGTCTCAGACCAACTTTGGAACACCATTCTAGAGAAATTATAGAAATGAATGGTTGGTTAGAAAGGAAAAGTGCTTAGTAACGTGGGGAAGCTTCAACTATTGTCCATAGCCCTCCAAGGTATCCCTGTTTACTTCCTTTCTCTTTTTAAATATTGGACAAAATGGCAGAGAAGCTTGAGAAAATTTAGAGAAATGTCTCGTGGATGGGGGTGGAGGAAAAATCTAGAATGGGCCTGGTTAGTTGGGATACATTCTGCCAACCAAAGTTATTGGGAGGACTAGGAGTGAGGAAATAGAAAGATCTTAATAAGGATTTAATTACTAAAATTGGTTGGAAGGTCACCAAGGGGACCACCGAATGGTGCAAGATTATGAAAGCTAAGTATTTGTATAACACCCCCCACTTCCATTTCAGTCAGGGTTTACCATATGGTTCTAAAATTTGGAACTTTATAGATAAGTGTAAAGGATCTCTGTTAAGGGGATTGAAATGGATTCTAGGTGATGGTGATCAGATTAGTTTCTAGGAGGATTAGTGGATAAGTGATAAACCATTGAGTAAGGAGAAGTTTTGTTACATCAGGGATAGACTCGAGCCTTTCTTTGGAAGTAAAGTTAAAGGTTACATCTCTCAAGACCAGAAATGGAAAAACTTGGCGAAAGCCTTTAATCACCATACTTAGGTCCCCCTTCTTATTAAAGAGATCCTAGAGATGTTGGAGGGGATTAGAATCCCCTTTTCTTGGAAAAATGACAAAGTGGTTTGGTGCCATAACAAGTTGGGGGTGGTCACGGTGAAATCGACTTATTTAGTCAATTCTAAGAAGGTGGCAGATGAGAAAATGTGGGGGAGTATTTGGACCCCATAATTGATCCCTAAAATAAACTTTTCTTGAGGACGATGATGCATGGGAAGATCCTTACACTGGACAACCTCTAGAAGCAGTGTATCCAACTAGTTAACATGTGTGTTATGTGTAAAAACTAGGAAGAAACCATTAATCATCTCCTAATTCATTGTCCTTATGTGTCTATGGTGTGGTCCAAAATTCTGTGCAAAATGAAGCTAGATTGGGTGTTTCTAGAGAATGTTAACTAATTTTCTATCAATTGGGGCTATTTGTTGGTTCATCCACTCATTTGTCTCCTTTGGAAAATGTTATCCCCGCATGTTTGCTGGAGCCCGTGGAAAGAAAGAATTAATAGGGTGTTTGGGGGGAGGAAACTAAGGTTGAGGGCATGGTGAGTTCTACTATCAATCAGCTGCGGGAAAACTTGGAGACTTGCTGGTGGAAATTTCCTAAATCCCACCCAAAGAGTTGAATTGTAGACTAGCCCGTGTTTGGAAGCTCCCTAACTCCTTTTTAAAATTTTATAACTCGAAGGTGGTCATGAGGAAGAATACTCATTGGGCCCCCCGGAAGATATTTTCCTCAAGATAAATTTTGATGGGGTTACCTATGGGGGGGTTGGTGCGGGAGGAGGTATTATAAGAGATCACCTAGGGAATATGATTATAGCTTATGCAGTGAACCTGGGACTGGGTACCAATAATATGGCAAAAATCTCTGCCTTTATGGGGGCTAAAAATGGCATTTATAGTGGGTATTAAGAAATTAATTATTGAAGGGGACTCAAAAGTTGTGATTGAGTTAGTCAAGGGAAACTATAGGGCCAGTTGGAAAATGTATAATCTCCTAGAGTACATCTTGTTGTTCCTCCCTAGGCTGGGGGAATTTAGGCTGCAACACATTTACAGGGAAGGAAATGTGGTGGCAGATGCACTGGTGGGCATTGGCTTTTCTGTGCATGAGGCTAAGTATTGGAGAAATTTGAATTCTCTAACAAAGAACACTATTTTGCTTGTCAAGAAAGAAATGAAAAAAGTGATTTAATGATGAGGTACAAAGATAAAGCTTATTGGAGGAATAAGGCGGCTTGTAAATTTTTGAGAAGCGACACAATTTCAAATTTCAAATGGGAAATTAAATGACATCTTAATTTTAGCAAATTTGTAATTAGATGGGTTATTATTACCTTTTCTATTGATGGTACAAGCACTTTTAAGATAAATATCAACATGGCTAATGGAACGTGTCTAGGGTTTTTTGATAAGACAGTAGGTCTTTATTGGCATTTCATTTACATGATTTGCAATCATTTGTTCTAATGGATCTGCTTAGCTTTTATTATGGCTATCCATGTGAATAGTACCTCCTTGGGTTCGTATTACCATCTTATAATTACAGTTATTAGCACTAATTGGAATTTTGTTTTCTACAACTTTGGTTATCTAAGTTGGGTGTGGTGCAAGGGTAGTTTGAATTGGAGTTGGCCTAGGTCTGGTCTGCATGGCAGTAGGTTGGATGTGATGTTATTGGTGTCCCAGGAAGAGGAGTGTCTTTCTGAGAATAACATTGAGATGGGTGGAAACATGGTTATGGTGGAACTGCCCAAAATTGAAGTTGGGTTTCTCAAGAACCATGAGCTGTTATGTACTTGAAGGAAGGATGTCTTTACCTTTACATGGAAGCCATGGAGGGAAGTGATGAGAAAATTTCCATGCAGCTGGTGGATTCTTGGGAGGATCACAAGGTTACCATTAATGGTATTACATTTGAAATTAATGAGGAGGTTATTTTCCAAGCCATGAGGATTTCTATCAAGGGCAGAAATGGAAGAAGATGTCAAAGAGTAGAGATGATACAAGTGAGAAAATATCTTTCAAAAAAATGAAGATTCCTTTCTGGTTCTGTGGTGGGTTCAAACAAGTTGACTTGCCTGACCCCTAGAATGAGGTATGTTTTATAATAATGAACTACCTTACTTTAGAAGATAGGTTTGGGACTTTTTACAATTACCACTTCCCTCTATTAAACTACTCCCAATATAATGAAGAAATATCCTTTCCTTTTTTTCTTCTGCTCTCGCTGGAAGCCTCTGTGGGTGATGTTAGGGAAAATAAAATTACTAAACATAACTACTGCATTCTCCACCAAGGCCTCATCTTGTGCCTGTACAATTTCCATTGTGCTTTGTGACCACCCAAATTTGTTACTTTGCAAAAAATTATTACCCCCACTGCTAATGATCCTATTGAGACTGTCACCTCCAGGTCTCAACCTACCTCATCCTCAAAAATGCCTACTCCCATGAAGAAAAAGTTGAAGAATTCTCACAATGAATTAGATGGGATAGGAGGAGAAGTCCAAATTAACATCATCTTAGAGCAGGAGGAGGATGACAATGACAGTCGGAGGAGGTCCCACAGGATTGCATCCAACACTTGGGTTAAATAGAAGGTTGTTAGGAAGAGATGCCTGGAGATGGAGGATGAAGAGGGGGATTCCAAGGAGGAAGAAGAGGGGAAAAAAGGAGGTATAAAGGACAAGAAAAAAAGGGAAAAAATCTAAAACTAAGGAGGATAGCTATGACAAAGGAAAAGGTAAAGAGTCCCCGATTAAGGCAGGAGGTGAGAAAAGCCATGAATCTGCCAATATTTTGGCAAGTTTTATTCTTCCCACAGTTGATTTCTCCAATAAGGTGTTGGGAGAATAGATGACTGATTCTACGCTCACCGCTACCTCACCTTTAGGGAAACATGAGGTTTTTTCCGCTAAGTAGGAAATTGGGGGGAATAAGGAGGAGAGCTCGAAGAAGGGTGGTGAGGAGGAGAAGGCATACCTGAATCATATCAAGGAGGATATCAAGTGGCTCTAGGACTTAATTCAGAATCTAGGCTCCAAAAATGATCTTCAGGCAATGAAGGAGGAAATTAGGGTGTTGGGGGAGAGTTTCAATAGAATTATGGATTTCGTAGTTAGAGTTATGTATTCTGTGGCGATGACTCTTCAGTTCCTTCACCTAGAGAATTCAAAGAATTATGGTAAGGAATAAATTGATGGGAAGCTCTTCCAATTTCTTGCAGACGACGGGATAAAGTTGTTGCTCAATGGTGGGGAGAAAAAACTTAAGTGATTCTCCTTCTATTTCTTTGATGTCCTTGGATTTTTTCTGCTTCTGGTGAATGGTCGGGTTGGGCCTATTTTTTGTGATGTTTTTTTTTTCTATGATGGCCATTAGACTATTATCTAATTATTTCTAGCAATAAAACCTTAATGAACTTTACTACTACTGCTGTTTACAGGCTGGTTACCAATTTCATTGTGAAATTGGGGTCTGTCAAGGATCATAGACTCGTTACCAATTTCATGGTGAAATTGGGGCCTGTGATCACTAGTTTCTAGTTTTTTATTTTTAAAAAGGGGATAGGCTAAGGGTGTGCTATTGTTGGTTATGTGATGGTAGTCTAGTACTTCTTGTACTAGCTTTGTTTTCTTTGTTTGGGTAAGCCCCCTAGTTCTGGCTATTTTTTTAATCAAAACCATTTTCCCCTCAAATCAATTAACAAGGGAGTGTAAGGGAGAAAATTCTCTCTTGCAAGTCCTAGGGGTGGATTTTAGGGTAGGATTCTGGGGAAATGCACCCAACCAGAGGTTTTGGGGGTAGCACCCCTGGAGAAAAAATTGCCTGTTATTTGATAAAGGTGTCAGTTAAGTTTTGGCATATAAATCAACCTTTGTGAACTGCCTAATAGACCTATAAATAAGTGGTTGTGTAATGTGGAAGCCATTACATTATAATTTTCTCTTCATTTGACAATAGAAAGAAGTGGATTCTTTTTTCTCTAGTGGATGTAGCCAACATTAGGTGAACCACTCTAAATCTTTATGTTATTGTATTTTTTTTTAAAAAATTTTCCTCTTTCATTTTGCATTATATCTAATAGTGTTTATTAATTGGCCTCCCTTGAAACCCTAACAATTGGTATTAGAGCCATGTTCTTAAATTATTTGACAATATTTTTTGCATTCAAGTGGGAGCAATGATAAAAGAAGGAAATCTTAAGGTTGACAAAACTATCAACTACGGAAGGTGCAAATGGAAGATTATTTATATTAGAAGGATCTTTACTAACTATTGGGTGGAGTAGTAAAGAAGAAAATGGGTATGACAGATCCACAATAGGCACTTTTACATAAGAAGGCACTAGTAACAATACAATTGTGTCTAACATTGTTAGTGACTTTCAATATAGAAAAAGAAACAACAATGGAGGGTCTAATGGTGGAATTAGAAAAACAATATGTGAAATCCTTTGTCTCCAATAAGGTATTTCTTATGAAATATTTATTTAATATGAAAATAGAAAAAGGTGGATCTATTGTTGATCATTTAAATGAATTTAACATAGTTACAAGTTAACTAAGTTCTATGAAAATAAATTTTGATTAAGAGGTTAGGGCTCTCTTGATTTTGTGCTCATTGCCAGAAAGGTGGATTAGCTTGGTCATGGTTGTAATTAACTTTGTCTCTATTTCAAACACTTTATATTTTGATGATGTTATCGGTGCTATCCTTAATGAGGACATGAAACATAAAAGAACAAGTGAGACATCAAAAAATGCTTTGACTATTAAGAATAGCGGAATACATAGGAAAAATAAAAAATCCCAACCATGGAAAATCTAGAAATGATAGATCCAAATCTAGGGTACTGCTAGAGTGCTAGCATTTTGGGAAGAAAGGACATCTGGAGAAAGATTGTTGGTCTTCCTTGGCTAAAAAATTGTCTTAGAAACCAATAGCATTAGACTGCTTATTTCAGGATTGGACACCCTAAATGTTTGCTAATTAGATTATTTACTCTCATTTAATTATTGACCAAGGATGTAAACTTGGAATGGCATTTGCAAAGTATATGCTTCAAACTCCATTGATTCTCATGGCTAAACCTATGAAATGGAAATGCATTGAGATTAAGGAAATCTATGCTAACTTAAATAAATGCTCTTACTCTAGGAAAATAGTAATTACAAATAGGAACTGCTCTACCCACCATGCTACAGGACAATCTACTAGTTCTATTACTAGTGGCTGCAGTACCAACAGATTTCTATTTTACTTCTCTAAAAGCATGGAAATGATTTATACTCTAACAAGGGAATTATCTCACCAAGTGGGCCCCCTTGGATGAGTGAATAGAAACACAATCAAAATAACAAAATTGAACTCAACTTGTGCATTCTATTCATTCATGGAAAATACACTAGGATAAAATAAAATAGTATTACAATTGTATCAGCTTCTATTCAGAAAATAACTACTAACTTGACTAACTCCAAAGAGTTATAATAGTTGTCTTATTTAAAGGAAATCTACAACTACTCCCTAAATTTAAGATCACTCCATTAATGAGGATCATTACAGATTCATAATGCTTCATAACAGAAATATCAGGCATAGAGAATAAGTCTTCCCATAATATAGTACGCGGTGCCTCTAGATCCACATGCTATCTTTAACAAGAAATTGAATTGAATTGTTCTTCCTGCGAAGATCTTGCAGAAATGTCTTAACTTAATTCAACCACTTTCTCAACCTCTTCGACATGATTGCATCTTTGCAGCAACGATTGGCTTTTGACTTCTTCAGCATCACGATGTTGATCTTTAATTCACCATGACTGATCCCTACAACATGATTAATGCATACACACAACCTACGAGACATACATATTTTCATCATTAATATTAGGAAAGAAGTGTTAGGTTCCAAATAATACTCTTTCAAGGAACATGGCTACAAGAAGGAAACTACCCAAAAATATATCAGAGGAAATAGGATCATTCATTAGCATATAACTACTACATTTTATCATTTAATCCTTTAGTTCCAAGCAAATATACTATGTTCCATTTTTCTGCATTTTAGTACTTATGTCCTTACATATACAAAATATACATATAAAACCATAAGTTTAAGTATCTTTTCTGAAAGTAAACTGCTGGAAAGAAAATAAAAAACATTTGAAAAGATAGCCTTTAAAGAGGCCCATCATTCCCCCCAACTGTCCTATTGCTGGTCCCCAGGAATCATGAACTTGCGTATCCTGGCCCGTAGACTTAGGTCATTGGCAATATTTTCTCCCTACTCATCAACAACATAGTTAAAATACCCATGATTTTCCCAAAGTCTTTTCCACCTCTGCACTTCTTTAGCCATGTCATGTTCTTCTGTACTTTCATTTACTGCTAACAATGACTACAGGAGAATAGGCAGTTGGAACCTTAATGGAATCCAGTTATTACGTAGTGTTCAACCCAACATTATATGCCATGGAAATCAATGGGTGGAAAGAGTCAGGTTCTGTGGAGAATGAAGTTCATGAACCCTCAAATCATTTGACATCCTTACCCATCTATTCCTAGAAGCAGATATTAGAGCCTCAATATTCTGTGATGAGTACTGATCCCAGTCTGAAATGCTTTCTCTCTAATTGGATAGACCTTGCTGGATCCACTTGGGTTCATAGTGACTGAGAGCCAGTCAAGAAGAGTTTGTCTGGAATGATGAACTTCAGGCCTCATCATTAAAGGTGTATCTATTTTACTATTTTTGTATGGCAAGGCTTGATGTTCCTTGCTTATCTCATTCTGCATCCAAGACATCACTACCCTTAACTGAACATCTCCCACATATAATAGTGAATTCTAGTCCCTGTCATTTGGTATAGCAATATTATGTAAATATAATTCACACAAATTTTTTTTATAGACATGGGAGCTGACTGAAATGCATCATAAAATTCATGAGGTGTTGAAATAAAAGGATTTAGTCCTTCTACAAACCTGGTTAATTTAAAATTAACAAACTGTTCCTTGAGGAACAAATCATAGACTAGAGATGGTGATCTACATGCCATAGCTTCAGGAATCAATTCAGTAATCTTCTTAACTCTTCTTTCTAATACTGCAATTTGATCTATTTTCTGATCTAATTGATGAGCTTGCTCATCAATGGTTCTTTTCAATTTTTCCTTTTCTAAATTCCATTGTGCCCTTTCCCATTCAAAATTTTGGTACAAGCTCAACCCTGCAGCTAATGGTGTAGATAAGTTCAGAGGTGGCATGGGTCCCTAATTAAGGATATCAATCCATCCTAGCATAGGCTGAGGGGTTTTTACTACCTCATTCTAGGTGGAAGTTTCCCCTTTCCATATAACAAGAGTTTTTATTGCCTTATCCTCTTGACAAGATTTAGCTGCTTTAGCTAGTGTATCTAACCCATCTTTGCTTACTTGCTGTAACACCCTTTCAAAAACATCCTCATTTATTATAGAGAATTCATCACCAGGTAGGTTTTCTAAATTATCAACATTATGCTGCCTAACAGAGCTATCAGAAAATTCCACTACCTCCTCAGAATTCCTATCACTATCTATGAGCATATAATCAATACCAGGATCAACTATTGCTTCAAAATTTGTATGGTGGGAAATGGTATCACTATCTATATTTTTCTAAACCTTTTCCTCAGAAGAGGATTTCTCTATAGACTCAGAAGATTCTAAATTCACAACTTGAATAGGAGACTTGTCATCTCTACTGACATTGGCAGAAAGTCTTACACTCTTCCTAGCAGGGGTTTGAGCAAAGAGGATCTTTGCATTTCCTCCTGCTGGTGGACACCTCCTCCATAGTTGCTACAGGAGGTTCTTCTGGTGCCCCTTCCTCAAAAGAGGGAAAGGATTCATCAGCTGTGTTATTAACATTATCACCGTGTAGCTACTGTTTCAAAATTAATTCCTCCAATCCTAGGGTTTTACCCTGGTCTTCCTTGGAAGTAGACCTGGTTTTCACAGAAGGTGGGGTGTCAAGAATTTCATTAGTATCCTTGCTTTTTCCTTTCTTCCTATTAGGAATAGGAGTACTAATATTGCAATCTCTTTTCCTAGAAGTGTTAGGTTTAGAGGAAGAGGCTTCAGGAATAACCTTTGTTCACTGAATTACCTTGCAAACCTCTGTTACTGTGTTAACCCTTCTTCCTATACCCTGGCCTCTAGGGCCAACCACTCTAGGCACCAGTTCATTTATTGCTAAGAATTCATCCCTAGTCCCAATCAATTTCTTATTTAACTCCCTTTCTACAATTAATTTGATTAAACAATAATGGGAAACAGACTGAACTTTTCTTGATTGAACTAGAGAAGCTTGCTTTTTCACAATGTTAAATAAAAAGCTAGGTAGATTTACCGGTCTATCATCATGGCAGAGGGTGCTCAAGATCTTGAAATGCAACTCATGGAGATATTTGTAATGGCCTTCAGAAGTGAAGTATGATATGATGAACATAGCTAGTTGTATGTACTCCATGGGAAATGATACCCTTAAGGTACCGTGCTTCTTGTCAATGTCTAGCAGTGGATCACCATGCAAGGTGAACTATGCCCTAGCTGAGCATAAATCAATATCTTTAGACCATTTCTCTCCTTCCTAAAAAATTCTTGTTACCTCTGCCACAACATCCTCTATGAAATCTATTCTTAACCCCTTTACCATTGCAAACCCATTATTAAGAGTGTTTAGAAATTGCAGAGCAATTTCTTCGTTAAATCCATTAAGGATGAGATAGTAATCCAACCATTCTCTTCTTCAAAACTTTTCACAGCTGGCTAGGTCTCCAAGAAGAACTCTATGGTCTTTTGGCTCATGCCTTTGAAGGTCTCCTCTCATTTATATTAATAGAAATTTTTGCACAGAAGCTCTACAAAAGCTAAAACAAAACGGAAAATGCTACAGACTTAAGGTGTTGCAGATGAGAAAATAGGAGTACATAATATCATTTAATTCCAAGTAATCAAAAGTGAATGATTTTTCATAAATACTTTCACATGTGTTAAGGTCAGCCACCCTAAACACGTCACAAAAATACTATCATTAATTGAACTTTGGATTTTAAAACTTTTAATTACTTCAAATCAAATCATGATGATGTAATCACTGGGTGACAGATGGCTTCACACATGACAACGGTCATCTTGAAAGACAAGAAATAAATTTCATCCTTTACATGGTAATTTCAAAACTTGCAAACAAATAAAAATAATCCCTCCCCCCAACTAAGTGTAAGGCTTGGGTCCCACCAGGCCATTGCATGCAAGAGTATAAAAAGAAAAAGAACACTAAATTTTGATAAAAATGAATAAAATAATGTATGAACGAAGGTATGTGTCAGTAACCTGTGAAGTGCTACAGGAAGAGTGTTCTGATATGTAACATGCACTGATGGAGTGATACAATGGCATAGAAAAACATGGTAGAGAGAGGAGGTGAGGTGGATTTTATTGTGGAGAAATTATTTCACTAGAAGTGAAATTTTTATTATAGAATCATTAATAAAAATCAAGGATTAGTGGAAACCTAGGTGGAAGACCCAGATGCTACTATTCTAGGAGTGTTTTTGTCATCACTGTGCTGGAACTATGGTAGGAATTATTTGTGACTTATTGGCTTGTGGTAGCTCTTGAGGTGATGCCCATTTACAATTAGTTTGAATCGCACAGGATCAATGGTGGAAATATGAACCGCTCCATTGTAAAAAATTTAGATTATTTCATAAGGTCCTAGCCATCAGGTCTAAAATTTTCTTGGGGTATGCTAGTAGTGGGAGTCATAGAGTAGGGTCCAATCACCAATGGAAAATTTCTTATCCTTGATGAATTTTTCATGCCACTTCTTCTATTGCTTCTGAATCAATTCTGTATTGTGAAGTGTAGACTTCTGATACTCATCTAGTGAATTAAGCTGTAGGAGCCTGTCTTCTTGTTCCCTAGTAAGGTTAATGTCTAATTCCAATGCCTTCCTAAGAGTCTTGTGTTGAAACTCAATAGACATAGATGCAAATTTTCCATAAACTAGTTCAAAAGGAGTAAAACCAATTGTTGTTTTCCAAGTTGTTTGGTAAGCCCAAATGGCTTCAGGAAGATGGGTAGCCCAGTCCTTCTTATGGACAATAAATATTTTATTTAGGATTGATTCAATCTCCCTATTTGTTATTTCTGCCTTCCCATTGGCTTGAGGATGATATGGGGAAGATTTACCATGCCTCACTATATACTCATGCATCAACTCAACAATAAGATTAGAAGTAAACTGTGCACCTTGGTCTGTTACTATCTTACAGGTACACCAAACTTGGTAAAGATATATTCATAGAGAAATTACACTACCTCATGATCTCTAGAATGCCTCATTGTTTTGGCTTCTACCGATTTGGTTTCATAGTCAGTGCATACTAAGATATATGACTTCCCGTGAGAAGATGGCTTGATAGGTCCAACAAAATTGATACCCCATTTGTCAAATGGTGTCACCACCACTTGACAGTGAAAGGGCATTTCATCTGACTTGGTTGGGCACCCCATATGATGGCATCGGTCATAGCACCTAGCATGCTTAGCTGCATCTTTATGTAGGGTAGGCCAATAGTAGCCTATTGTCAAAATCTTGTATGTTGTCCTCTTTCTTGCAAAGTGGCCACCACACGGCTCATCATGACAGGCCCAAAGGATTTCATAAGTCTCATCTTCCCAAATGCATCTTTGGGTGACCTATTTAAAACATAAATCCTGAGATCCATGAAAAGTTGAAGCTTTTCTCAACTAGAATTCTACGCTCTCTTGGCAAAAAATGAGGTGGTGTCCTTGCTACAGCAAGGTAGTTTGTGATATCAGCATACCATGGGTTGTAAGTGTCAACAAAGAAGAGGTACTCATTAGGGAAGCTATCATCAATTTTTGTAGGATCATCTAGAACTTGTAATCTAGATAAGAAATCAGCCACCACATTATCCTTACCTATTTTATCAATGATTTTTACATCAAACTCCTGCATGAGTAACCATCTTGCTAACCTACCAGTTATGGAAAACTTATTCATTAAGTATTTGACTGCTGAATAATCAGTGTATACCAAGACTTCATAACCAGTAATGTAATGTCTAAATTTATTAAGTGCATAGATTAATGCTATCAATTCCTTTTCAACAATAGTATAGTTTAGTTCAACACCTTATAGATTCTTACTAATATAATAAATATCATGCTCAACTATACCTTCCTTTTGGCCTAGCACTACCCCAATGTCATGATTAGATGAATCAATATGAATATGAAAGGACAACCTCCAATCAGGTCCTCTAAGAATAGGTGTTTGAGTCAGAACATCTTTTAACTACTGAAATGATAGTTCATAGTCAGTTGCCCATTCAAATTTAGCTTCTTTCTTCAATAGGGTATATAATGGGACTACAAGTTGACTGAAGTTCTTAATGAATCTCCTGTAGTATCCAACATGACCAAGAAAACTCTTGACATCCTTATGCTTGACTGAGGTTGGAAGCATACTGATGACTGCAATCTTTGCAGGATCAACTTGGATGCCAAAGGATGAGAGGTAATGCCCTAAGACAACTCCCTCTTCCATCATCATGTAGCATTTCTCACTATTAAGGGAGAGATTATATTCCTAACATATTTTAAGAACTTTCTCCAAGTTAGCATGAGCCTCCTCGAATATAGTTCCATATGCAGTGAAATCATCCATGTATATTTCAACACAGTCAGCAGAAATGTCAGAGAAGATACTGATTACCGCCTGCTGAAAAGTAGCAGGTGCATTGCGAAATCCAAATGGAAAGATAGAATAAGAAAATGTTCCCCATGGATAGGTGAATGTTTTCTTATCCTGATCTCTAGGTGCTATCTGGATTTGGTTGTAGCCATTGAAGCCATCTAAAAATGAAAAATATTTTTTTCCAGCAAGGTTGTCAAGGACTTGGTCAATGAAAGGTAATGGAAAGTGGTCTTTCTTAGTGGCTTTGTTGAGCTCCCTATAGTCCACACAAACTCTCCATTTTCCCTATTTTTTAGAACAATAACTAAAGGAGAGACCCACTGGCTATCAGAAATTGGATATATAAAGCCAACTTTAAGGAGTTTTTGTAACTCGATCTTCACGATATCTCTCAGAGCAGGGTTAATTCTCCTATGGGCTTGTTGAATTGGTCTAGAATTAGGGCTGATATAAATCTTATGGGTACAAATATTTTGGTCCAACCCCTTCATATCAGTATAGTCCCATGCAAAGGCTTGCTATCTTTCTTTCAAAAATTGGATAAGACTGGCCATCTGAGACTTGGTGAGGGTTTTATTGACATTCAACTCTTTTCCTAAGGCAATTTCTACTCTTTTAACTTTATCCAGTATCATAAATTATGCAAATGAGGGTGACTTAATCTCATGTGGTAATAAGGTATGAAGATAATCAGGTGTTGCAAGAAGCTTAGTTGGGTTCTTCTTGGGAAATATAACTTGGAGGGAACAGTTAGGGACATGACAAGAGGATGCATCAAAGCCATACTGATTGGTAAGAATTTCCACCAGTATGTCATCTTCCTCTTGGGATACCATAAATGGATCTCTTCCAATAAACATGAGTTGTTGAATAGAGTTTGCCTCAAGGGAAGCATCACCTAGGTCTGGCTAGATAATTTGGTCAAGTTCAGCTTGGGGCTTGGCTGGAGAATACAGGGTTAATTTCTTGGTATGGATCCCATCAGATATTGTCATTTTTCCTAAGAGGCATGCAATGCAATCATCTGCTATGGCTAGCCAAGGCCTTCCTAAGATTAATGAATATCCTCCTAGTGTGGCTTTGGGGAAAAGGATTATGAAATCTAAGGGGTAATCCAAGGAATCAAGTTTGAAAACAATGTCCTCCACCATGCCATCTGGCTTCACTATGGAATTATCAGCTAACCTTGAGTATTGTAGGTGTTTCCCTTAAACCAATGATACTAAGTCTTAACAGAACTTCCATAGTCATCACATTGATGGATGCCCCTAAATAAATCAAGACATTCTGTATTTAGATACAATTTATATGAATGGTAACCACTGGGCTACTTGGATCTGAGTGTAATGCCCAAAACTTACACCAAAAAAAAAATGCAACAAATTTTTTTTTTTAATAGAAGGAATGTAACATACCATCTTTACTAAATCAGCATTTCATGATTCTATTAATTTTAATATTTATCTATAGTACAAGAAGGCAATGGAGCAACTTTAAGAATTAGCATTTTATAGTATTCAAATGACAATCGTACAGAGGTGTTGCATACCTGAGTTTTCTCCTCCTTGCCTAGGTATTATAACCTCCCCACCTCTTTGTTTCCTGCATTAGTATATATTGCTACACAACTAGATGCATGATGTCAAAATTCATTGTTGATTTCATACATGGTCGAAGATAAACTACACCAATATCATAGCAAAGTCATCCATAACTATTTAAAATTAGTTTTGTAATGAGATGCAACTAATGTGAAATATTGGTAAGGGGGTGGCGAGATAAAAGATAACTCTACAGAACAAAACCTAAGGGCCGGACCTAATGCCTCAGGGGCTCATCGTAGATGGCCTTGCCTACCTAACTCGTAGAGACATCGTAGTTTGGGTTAAACTTTAAAACCAAACTTTTAAGGAATGGTAGAAGTGGGTATACAACCCTCTCTAGGGACAAGTTACCAAGGTCTTTTCAAAATAAACATTAGATAGCTCTCTAAAAAGAAAAGTTACAAT
>MU225736.1:1244401-1258903 GCA_018584345.1 Thuja plicata
AAACATATGCTAACTAGGTTCTTTGAAGCATTAAAGTAATGTACTTACCTTATCATCAATCGAATTACTTTATCCCACTCACTTCTTCATTTCTTTTTCCAGGATAGGGTCAGTGAGGCACTACACAGAGTATTTAGGCATCAATACTTTACTGAGCGTAAGATCACAAAGTTTCCCAAGAACATGGACAGTGTCATGTTCTTTCCTCTTTCTACCAGGGTGTTTGATACAAACTTCCTTGATTGCTTTATTATAGGTGGGAATTTCTTTGAGGGTGTCTAGCAGAGGTATTTTGATAGTAATTTGTTTGATTCAGTCAATCAAATCAACTACAATAGGGTTTTCTTTTGAGGGTGTTTTTTGAACCAATCTCTGTGGATAAGGTGGATTTTTCAAAACTGGAGTAGATTGTGGAACATGTGGAGAAGTAGTGGGTTGATTCTTAGTAATTTCCTCAGCATCAGAAACTTCAGTGATTATGGGCTCCTTAGGTGCAGACAATGTTGTTCCTGATCTTAAGTGAATATCATTCACTTGTAGGGAGTAATCTTGCTACTTGTTATTAGGATTTGGAGTGGGTTGCATAGGAAATTATGTTGGCTTCTAAGGATTATTATTGGCTGTAGGAGGTGGAGGCATAATAGCTTGTTGTTGAAGTGGAGGCATACTATCTTGTTGTTGATTAGGATAATTGGGTCCCCACTAAGGTTGTTGTTTCCAATTACCATGTGGTTGCCATTGGTTATTCTATTGTGGCTGTTGATATTGGTTAAATTGTTGTTGGTATGGGTTGAATGGAGGTTGTTGGTGATAGCTTGGGTTATACTATGGCTATTGGTTAGACCAGTTATAATTCCAATTATGTCCCCGAGGGCCAAAATTTTGAGGGTTCTTGTTTTTCCATTAACTACTATTATTATAACCAAAATTATTTAGGGGTCTTGAGGTATACCTTATCTTTGAGCCCATGGTCGCCTCTAAGAAACGTAGAAAAACTCACCATTCTCCTCATCTATAGATTTAAAATTTGTGGGCATTGAAGTAGTGTCCATAGATGCAACTATTTTGCACTTATATTTCCTTTTCTTCTCTCTGCAGTGACAGAAGAATTCAGCTAGCATAGCTTTTGCATCCTCCTTCTTCCTTCATGCTTGCATGTTGTCCAACTAAGTAGCAATGTCATTGATGATGTCCTTCTTAAAGTCAGACAAAAGATTGGACAACTCCAATTTAGATACTCCTAAACTATTGGATTTATGAGGCAAGTCTCTTATTCCTCTCCCTTTCTTCACAGTAATCCTTGACTAGTTTAGGCATATGTTTTTTATATCAGCCCAGTTCTTCTGAGTGATGTCTCCACCAGCCATAACATCCAAATCTTCTATACTCCCATCATTTACACCTTAAAAAAAAATATGTTTTTCAGACTCCTTGTTCAGCTGATGCTGGGTAGTCCCCTACAGGTTGAACATATACCTTTAGACATAATCCACCAAGGTCTCATCCTCCTTTTGAGACATTTTGAAAATGTCATCCCCTTTTAAATCTTGACCCCTACAGTACTCCTTATATTTGGAAAGAAACATGTTTCTCATGGCGTCCCAATCTGCTACAACATTAGCTCCTAGCCCCATGAACCACCTTAGAGCAACCTCCTTAAGAGTAGATGGAAATAATTTCAGCTTGTGGACATTAATTGTGTAATAATATCTCCTATAGAGGATATCAAACTCAAAAAGGAAGGTTTTAGAGTCTTCAGTGACAAGGCCATAACATTTTGGGAGTGTAGAGGTAGGTATGTTCTCCAGATTGTGATTACCATGCTGAGGAGGAATGGTGAAAGGAAAGGTAGGCTGAGCCATCCTTGGGGGAGGACCTGGCTATTTTTTTTGATAGATAATAAGGGCTAAAGGTTTATCTTGATACTTAGGTTTGTCAAATAGGTCATGAAAATATAGTGATCCTTTAGAGGATGACGACAAATAAATTTCTCCTTCGACATCAACAAATGGATTTTTGAATGGGTTTTCTTCTTCACTCTCAACTAAGGGTTCCTCTGGCCTAGGATTAAAAATATAAAATGATTCAACCTGATGATTGTTCCCATGAGGGTCTCTTCTTCTATGCATAAAAGGATAACTTGAAACTCAGTCCTAAATTATGAAAACTGGGAACATGAACACCAAAGTAAGTTTGAACTAACACCATCCCTAGAAGCAGCGCCAAAAATGCTTCGCTAAACAATTGTCTTAGAAAACCATAGCATTATACTACTTATTTTAGGATTGGATGACCCTAAATGGTTGCTAATTAGATTATTCAGTCTCATTTAATTATCAACCAGGGACGTAAACTTGGAATTGCATTTGCAAAGTATATGCTTCAAAATCCATTGATTCTCATGGATAAACCTATGAAATTGAAATACATTAAGCTTTAGGAAGTCTATGCTAACCCAAATAAATGCTCTTACTCTAGGAAAATGGTAATTATAGATAGGAACTGCTCTACCCGCCTATGCTGCAGGACAGTCTACTAGTTCTATTACTAGTGGCTACAGAAACAACAGAGTTCTATTTTACTTCTCTAAAAGCATGGAAATGATTTCTACTCTAACAAGGGAATTCACTCACCAAGTAGGCCCCATTGGATGAGTGAATAGAAACATAATCAAGATAAAAAAATTGAACTCAACTTGTGCATTCTATTCATTCATGGAAAATACACTTGGATAAAATAAAATAGTATTATAATTGTATCATCTTCTATTTAGAAAATAAATACTAACTCAACTAACTCCAAAGAGTTACAACAATTGTCTTATTTAAAGGAAATCTACAAATACTCCCTAAATCTAAGATCACTCCATTAATGAGGATCCTTATAGATACATAATGCTTCATAACAGAAATATCATCTATAGAGAATAAGTCTTCCCAAAATATAGTACATGGTGCCTCTAGATCCGCATGTTGTCTTTAACAAGAAACTGAATTAACTTGTTCTTCTTACAAAGATCTTGCAACAATGTCTTAACTTACTTCAACCACTTTCTTGACCTCTTCAACATGATGGCATCTTTGTAGCAACGACTGGCTTTATACTTCTTCAGCATCACAATGTTGATCTTTAATTCACCATGATTGATCCCTACAACATGATTAATGCATACATACAACCTCCTAGACATACATATTTTCATCATTAATATTAGGAAAGAAGTGTTAGGTTACAATTAATACTCTTGCAAGGCACATGGATATAGGAAGGAAACTACCCACAAACATAGAAGAGTAAATGGGATCATTCAGTAGCATATAACTACTGCATTTTATCATTTTATCCATCAGTTCCAAGCAAATATACTATGTTCCCTTTTTATGCATTTTACTACTTATGTCCTTACATATACAAAATATACATATAAAACCATAAGTTTAAGTATTTGTTCTACAAGTAAACTGCTGGAAAGAAAATAAAAAGCATTTGAAAAGATAGCCTTTAAAGAGGCTCATCGGGTCTCTAAAGAGAAAACAAGGAAATGGATAACAAGAAAATAATACGGAAGAAAATATAGTAAGTGATGTATTAAAAGATGACGTGATTCTTTCTTTGGATATTATTACTAATTCCTGGGTGTTAGATTCAAGGACTTCATTTCATGTCATGCCCCATAAGAAATATTTTCTAGATTATGTTCAAGGTGACTTTAGACAGATTTATTTGGATGATGAACAACCATTTCAAATTGTTGGAAAAGGAAACATACATATTAAATTTCCAAATGGAAATTAATGGTTACTAAAAGAGGTGAGGCATGTTCCTAATTTAAGAACAAATTTGATATTAGTAGGACAAGTGGGAAGTGTAGTTTGCATAGTTACATTTACAAACTATTAGGGTTTAGTCAGATATGAGAAATAAAAAATATTAAGATAATGTAGAAATAAGAGAAGATGAAAATACAATAACATGAAGATCTAACATGGTTCATGAAATATCGGCTGCATCCACTAGAGAAAGAGTCATCCACTTATTTAATAATCTAGTGAAGAGTAAATTACAATCTAATAATTTTCACATCACACAACTTCTTATTTATCAAGCCCTTTTAGGAGATTTAAAAATTTAGTTAAAAAATAACCCTAACCCTAAAAATAATATTCTCATAATATTTTCCTCATACTCGTACTCTTGTATTCTCATACTTGTATGAGAATGGGGGGGGGAGCTTATGCTCCCTAATTATAGTAGTGCTTCATGCTGAAATTACGACAACCCTTCAGGTCAGCTCCTCAGCTCAACAAGTGTATAGTACTTGCATAATCAGTTGCCACATACCAAAAATCTCCCACTTGGATATTGATCAAGATCCACACCAAAACAATCTGCCACTTGGAGATTGATCATGTATCAACATCATTTCCCCTGTAGCTCCCAGTGGATTGACACGCTTGGACTGAACTAGTTCTCATTTCCTACTATGATCAATATTTAAGACCAATAGAAACTGAGAAGGAATTCAATATCTCTTGAATTACTGCCTTGGTCAACATATCTGTAGGTTTCTTGCTACTATATATCTTCTCTAGCTTCAATTTTCCATCCTCTAAAATTGAGCGTATGAAATGGTACCAAATTTGTATGTGTTTGGTCTTGGAGTGAAGGGGCGAGTTCTTTACAAGATGAATCACACTCTGATTGTCACTATACAACCCGCTCTTCTCTTGTGTCTTGCCCAATTCATCCATAATCCTTTGTAAACAAATCATCTCCTTACTAGACTTTGTAGCATCAACATATTCTACCTCTAGTGTTGAAAGTGCTAAAACCTTTTACAATCTAGAAATCTAGCTAACTATTGTGCCACCGACAGTTAAATAAACCCTTTAGTGCTCCTCCTTCCATCAATATCTCCTGCTAAATTTGAATCAACATAGCCCTTTAAAGTGGAATGAGAGACCCAAAACATAAGGACCAACTTGTTGTGCCTCTCAAATACTTGAGAATCCACTCTACTACATTCTAATGCTCTTTTCCAGGATTGTTCATATACCTACTCATAACTCTCATTTTATGTGCAATATGTGGCCTTTTATACACCATGACATACATCAAGCTGCAAATTATTGAAGATTATGGAACATTAGACACATAATTGATCTCATCTTGTGTATTGGGGCTCATTTCTTTGGAAAATTTAAAATGACAAGGAAAAGGTGTACTAACTGGTTTTGCATCGTGCATCTAAAATATTTTCAACACTTTTTCTATGTAATCACTTTGAGACAATGTTAATGTATGATTTTTCCTTTCCCTAGTTACTCTCATACCAAAGATTTATTTTGTTACACCCAAATCCTTCATAGAAAATGACTATGCTAATTTCTATTCAAGGCCATTTATATGTTGCATATTAGACTTGACAACAAGCATGTCATCAATATATAATAAAAAGATAATATAGCTATCATTATCCAATTGCTTAAAATAAACATAATAATTAGAATGACATTTGTTGTAACCTTGTTCAACCATGAACTTATCAAATTTCAAATGCCATTATTAGGGTATTTGTTTCAGCCTATATAAGATCTTCAACTTGCACACTAAATTTTACTTACCTTTGACCTCATACCCCTATGGTTGATGTATATAAATCTCTTCCTCCAAATATTCATGGAGAAAAGTTGTCTTGACATCTAATTGTTCAACATGCAAGTCTTCTTTAGCCACAAGACTTAGAATAGTACAAATTTAAGTCATTTTAACAACAAGAGAAAATATTTCATCAAAAATCAATACCTTTTTTCTATGCAAAACCTTTTACCACAAGTCTAGCCTTGTATCTTTTCATTCCTCCATGTTATTCCTTTAACCTGTAAACCCATTTGTTAGGAAATTCTATTTTACCTTCAGGAAATTCAACCTACTCCCAATTTTGATTTTGTATCAAGGAATCCATATCCTCTTTCATTCCTTTCTCCCACTTCTTTTTGTTTCCAACCTGCATTGCTTCTACATAACTTTGTAGTTCACCTGAACTAGTCAAGAAAACATAATATAATAAGGAGAATATCATTTAGGAGGTCTACTTATCCTGGATGATCTTCTTACTAGAAATTGTGGAACCTATTATGGTTCTAGTTGTTCAATATTTTCTAGCACTATTGATGCTACATTTACTAGGATTTCATCAAGCACCATGCATTATGTGTGTTCCTCTTCTTGCTTCTTGCCTTGCATCTAATCCTTGTATATGAATTTTTCAATGAAGATGGTATCTCTTCTCCTAATGATTTTTTGATTCTGAAAATCCCACAAAAAATAACCAAAATCATTAACTTCATATCCAATGAAAGTGCATTTCTTAGATATTTTTGCAAACTTTGATCAATTTTCTATATCAATATGGATAAATGCTTCACAACCAAAAGTTTTCAAAAAAGATTAGTTTACCTTTTTTTTTTGTATCCATGACTCCTCTAGAATACCACCATCTAAGGAACTCAAAGGCCCTCTATTTATTAAGTAACCATCAATATCTACAACATCTGCCCAAAAATTTTAAGGGAAAATATGCATGCAATCTTTGTTAGGATTGAGGAACATTGAGAGGAGGGATTGAATCAATGTTATAGCTTTTATTAACTTTTTAACTTTATTACATAACCATAAAATGAAATATATAAATAATAAACATCTGAAACAAAAGAAAAGCATCCACAACATCATAAAACCATGATTTTTATCATTGAAACCCGGTTAAGAAAAAAACCATGGTCGGAATGGAACCCACAAGTATTACTTCTATAGAAATAAGTTACCCTATTAGGGGTGTAAGTACATGAAGGGAATGCACATGTATTTAGTCTTATAGCTTAGAGCTCACTACTCAATATACAAAAGAAGTATATAACCCTTAGAGGCACACTATCATACAAAATAATTTATCCACAAAAGTGAACTAAGAAATGACATCAACCATGCCTATATAGTTCTATTAAGTACAATATATATTCTAATCTGATAGTCAAAACTCTTCTCACTGATCCAATATTCACATACCATATATAACTATAATATATAGCCATCTTTATATCTTATCTCCATAAAAAGTTGATCTTATATACTCAACAACAAAGGTAATAACTTAACTGGTCGACCATAAGAACATGAAATGAAACATGTGAGATGTTGACCAAATCCATACACAAAAATTCATGCTAAATTCTAACAATATCATAAATATATTCTACCATTTTGTCTCAACCAAATAGAGCTAGTAAATTGATCAGATCATCGACCTGTTAGGATTGTTGATCAATCCAATATCTGACTATCATTGTTCTTCACTCTTTATTGTCAACCCGATATTTAGATCCTCATAACTTAGGCAAATGGTAACATAAAAAAGTGTGATCATGAAATAGCATACTATATACCTTGTAGAATCATCCTCTAACTTCACATTACATAACTCACTCTCATATGTCCATACAGATCCTTTTACTGATCCATGTACATTGTTCTTTTTTTCCATACTTAGCCAATTTACCCTTATTGGCTTTGGTATAACAAAAAACTATTAGGTGACTATAAGGAACATGTGTGGTTTCCATTAATGACAAAATACAAGTTATCTAATGTAGTGTCTCTTTCCAACAATCTCCCCCTTTGGCATTGATGGCAATACTTGGTGAAAAATGACTAAGTGTCCAAAAAAAATGCCAAACATCAATAGGTCTCCCCCTAACCAAAAATATGTTCTCCCCCTGAGTTGAACGTCTAATTTTTTATTGAATCTATCCCCCTTTGACATCAATGGAAAAGGCTAGGAACTTCCTCAAAATCCATCTACCAAAATCCTATACCATCAACTTATGTACATAGGTGTGCAAAGTATACTTAGAAAAGTTTAAATATGTTTAAAAAATTACTCCTAAAAGTTGTGAAATATGTGTCACAACTCTTCTTGATGCTATTTACAATCTGAATTTTCCCATAAACAACATATGCCAACCTTTCTGCTTCAACCAAATCAGGTGCATCAAGGTACTCAAAGGTTGCAACTACTTCCTTCAAACTTCTTGACAAAATATCAAGTTTGGGAACAATTTGGTTCATTAGATATCTGATGCTTCCCTTAACTCTATTCCTCTCAGTGAAAAGTGAATTTATCTTATCATTTAGTGTTGTCTCCTGAGTCAAATGAATTTATGTGAATCCTTTCAAAGAATTAAATCCTTGTGATAATTCTGCTAGCTTAGCTTCACCGTCCTTAAGGATTTTGTCAATATCAGTTACACGAATGGAAAAATTGACACACGATTTATACACTTTACCTCCTTTAGTAAATGCATCCTTCAATTTTTGAATAGAAACTCCCAAAGAGTTCTTATCATTTTCAATTATGATATTTATCTGAATGAACCTATTGGAAATGAATTCATTTCACTAGTATAAAAATAATAATATATGACCAAATAAACTACCAAAAATTATAGATAAATGACCAAATTTGGTCAAGTGATCACTGGTAGTTTATTGCTGGTCATTTATCTCGTAACCAAATCTATGTGACTAAACTATTTTAGTTATTTTTTTAGTCATTAGTTTGGTCATTAATATAGTCATTTATTTAGTCATATATTTGGTAATTGGTTTGGTCTTATATTTAGTCATTTATTTGGTCATATATTTAGTCATTAATTGGTCATATATTTGGTTGTATATTGAGTCATTTATTTAGTCATATATTTGGTTATTTATTTGGTCATATATTGAGTCATTAAGTGGTCGTATATTTGGTCATATATTGAGTCATTTATTTAGTCATATATTTGGTTATTTATTTAGTCATTTATTTAGTCGTATATTGAGTCATTAATTGGTCATATGTTTGGTGGTATATTGAGTCATTTATTTAGTCATATATTTGGTCATTTATTCAGTCATATATTTGGTCGTATATTTAGTTGTGCATTTAGTCATGTATTGAGTCATGTATTTAGTCATATATTTAGTTATGTATTTGGTCATTTATTTATTCGTACATTCAGTCATGTATTTAGTCGTATATTTAGTTGTGTATTTGGTCATTTATTTAGTCATTTATTCAGTTGTGCATTTGGTCATATATTAGGTCATTTATTCAGTCATTTCTTTGGTCGTGAAATGAACAATATTTTAAATACCATGAATTTAATTATGTAAAAAAAATATCATATTAAACTTGAATTATAAAGCAGAAAAAAAAAAAAAAATATTACACATGAACAAACTACAACCAAGTAAAGTTAAAAGATTGATTCAACACCATGATAAATAAAGATAATCAATTCATATAAAAAATTAATGCAAATATACAAATTAAAACAAAAATATTTATCATTCAAAGTATGAAGGTGCAAAAATATATAAGTTGTCAAAGTTATCCAAAGAGTATATACATAAATATAATAAAAATATCAAAGTTAAGATGTGTAAAAACTAGAACATGATAAAAATATTGATCAGCTATGTCATTTTTTTAAAATACTTTAGTGGCCACCGTGTAAAGGTTCCCTCTTTCTCTTTTAGACGGAAAGTTCTATCTATTTTGTCTTCATAAGCAAGGGGTATGTTACTTGTGACCTTTATAATGTTTACATTTGCATCTCCTAATTCTTTCAAGTTGATTCCATGTATAATAGATAGGGAGTGAATCATCCCAATGCTCGCAGAATCACCATCATATGGATCCAACACCTTAACTTTATCCCCTTCTTTGAGTTTATCAACACATTTCTGCAAAAAGAAAAAAAATAACACATTATATTACATAGATAATGAAAGACCACAAATATAATATAATCATAAGTGTTTCTAAATAAGAAATTTAGTCACTAGTGTAGAAATATAATTCACAAAATCCCCAGGTAGAAAAAGATCTGTTGATAGTGCATAAAGTAGGAAAGGAAACACAATTATTATTTTTATCCATGCAAGTACAAGAAACAATATTAAAAGATCAAAATAATGTCTAGATCTAAGTTCCTAAAAGAGAGTACATGCAAATGAAGACAAGATCAATTACAAAGATCACCCTAACCCCAATCCTAACTCTAATCCTAACCCAAACCCATAACCGCACATCCTAACCATAAATATATATCACTGTAACCCTAACTATAACCCTAACCCTAACCATAATTATAACCCTAACCCTAACCCTTTCTCTAAGTATTAAGATGATACTAATCCTACCCCTCACCCTACACCCTATTCCTAAACTGGTCATCCTAACCCTAACTCTAACTCTAACTCTAACTCTAACCCTAATCCTTATTCTAACCCCAACCCAAATCCTTACCATAAAAATCATCCTAACTATAACACTAACACTAAACCTAACCATAAAAATCACCCTAACCCTAACCCTAATTATAACCCTATCTCTAATCCTAATAGTAACCCTAACCCTAGATCTAACCCTAACCCTAACCCATAATTATACATCCTAATCATAAAAATCACCCTAACCCTAACCCTAACCCAAACCCAAACCCAAACCCATAATTGTACATCCTAACCATAAAAATCACCCTAACTATAACTCTAACCCTAACAATCACCCTAATTGTAACCCTATCTTAACCCTAACTATAACCCTAACCCTAACTATAACCCTAACCCACAACTATACATCTTAACCGTAACTCTAACCCTTATTATATAAATATATTTAGTGGTATATCCACTTGCTTTAAAAAAAACTCTAACCCTAACCTAACCCTAACTCTAACTCTAACCCTAATCTTGACTATAACTCTAACCCTAACCCTAACTATAAAAATCACCCTAACCCTAACCCTAATTGTAACCCTATCTCTAACCCTAACCCTTGATCTAACCATTAAGATGATATTAATCCTACCCCTAACCCTAACCCTAATTGTAACCCTATCTCTAACCCTAACCCTTGCTCTAACCATTAAGATGATATTAATCCTACCCCTAACCCTAACCCTAACCCTAACCCTAACCCTAACCCTAACGCAAACCCATAACTACACATCCTAACCATAAAAATCACCCTAACTATAACTCTAACCCTAAATATCACCCTAACCCTAACCCTAATTGTAACGGGCTATCTTAACCCTAACTATAACCCTAACCCTAACTCTAACCCTAACCCTAACCCACAACTATACATCCTAACCGTAACTCTAACCCTTATTATATAAATATATTTAGTGGTATATCCACTTGCTTTAAAAAAAACTCTAACCCTAACCTAACCCTAACTCTAACTCTAACCCTAATCCTAATTCTAACCCTAACCCAAACCCATATTGTGTATCCTAACCCTAAAAAATCATCCTGACTATAACTCTAACCCTAACCCTAACCATAAAAATCACCCTAACCCTAACCCTAACCCTAATTGTAACCCTATCTCTAACCCTAACCCTTGCTCTAATCATTAAGATGATACTAATCCTACCCCTAACCCTAACCCTAACCCATAACTGCACATCCTAACCATAAAAATCACCCTAACTATAACTCTAACCCTATCTTAACCCTAACTATAACCCTAACCCTAACTATAACCCTAACTCTAACCCTAACCCTAACCCACAACTATACATCCTAACCGTAACCCTAACCCTTATTATATAAATATATTTAGTGGTATATCCACTTGCTTTAAAAAAAACTCTAACCCTAACTCTAACTCTAACCCTAATCCTAATTCTAACCCTAACCCAAACCCATGTCGTGTATCCTAACCCTAAAAAATCATCCTGACTATAACTCTAACCCTAACCCTAACCCTAAAAATTACCCTAACCCTAACCCTAATTGTAACCCTATCTCTAACCTTAACCCTTTCTCTAACCATTAAGATGATACTAATCCTACCCCTCACCCTACACCCTATTCCTAAACTGGTCATCCTAACCCTAACTCTAACTCTAACTCTAACCCTAATCCTAATTCTAACCCCAACCCAAATCATTACCGTAAAAAATCATCCTAACTGTAACACTAACACTAAACCTAAGCATAAAATCACACAAACCCTAACCTTAATTGTAACCTATCTCTAACTCTAATAGTAACCCTAACCCTAGCTCTAACCCTAACCCTAACCCATAGCCGTATGTCCTAACTATAAAAATCACCCTAACCCTAACCCAAACCCATAACTGTACATCCTAACCATAAAAATCACCCTAACTATAACTCTAACCCTAAAAATCACCCTAACCCTAATCATAACTGTAACCCTATCTTAACCCTAGCTATAACCCTAACCCTAACTATAACCCTAGCTCTAACCCTAACCCTAACCCAAACCATAACCGTACGTCCTAACCATAAAAATCACCCTAACCCTAACCCAAACCCATAACTATACATCCTAACCATAAAAATCACCCTAACTATAACTCTAACCCTAAAAATCACCCTAACCCTAACTGTAACCCTATCTTAACCCTAACTATAACCCTAACCCTAACTCTAAGCCTAACCCTGACCCTAACCCTAACCCACAACCGTAGTAACTCTAACCCTCAATATAATGTAAATATTTTTAGCTAGGTGACAAGGTGTAATAAATAGATGCCTCGCTTTAGTTACTAAAAGCAAGTGCTTGTGGTAGAGCATGCAATGTAGATTATATTATAAGCTTTCCAAGTATTTCTTGATTATGAAATTGTATTTTCTATTTCAATGGGAAAATTTGTGAATCTCCACATACGTGGAAGCTCAGACAAGTTCATAGATAATTGATGATCCTAAACACAGCAATGTGCAAGGGAAAAATCTCTATGCTTCATTACAAAGATAATTGATGATCCTAAACATAACAATGTGCAAGGGAAAAATCTCTACGTGTCTTTTTTAAATGGACTATTTCTCTGTAAGAAGCTAAAATTTGAAGTGAACTGAATATTTTCAATTTAAAATGATAATCCTTCTTTTAGCTTTTTCACATTTTCAGCATTTTTCCATTAAAAATTTACCTTTTCAAAATTTTATGCACCAAATGAAGCATACCATTCGGTCCTAAAAAATTGGGACATCCTCTCCAAGTCCCCAATCCCAGTCCATCCAGTGCAATTGGACAATGATGCAGACTCAGGAAAGCTTTCTGTGGAATACTGAGAATAACAAAAAACAATATCTTCCATTTCCAGTAAAGCCCTGGAACGTTCTACTTAGGTAAGTCCAATCTGTTTATCAAATTAAATTTTGAAAGCGTGGCTAGGGGCAATTTAGGACAACTAGTGGTGGTGAAGTTTCTTAAAATTCCATGGGCCAACAATTTTTTATCTATATGATAGATGTGAGTTCTGACAATAATAAGCTCAGGCCATATAACTTTGCTCAGGCCATGGACAAGAAGGGCATAGGCTAGAGGTGACCCTATCGGCGCAGGCATGGAAGGATGGGACTCTTCTTTCGGCGTGCGTGACCTCTACAGAGCCCTTCCCATGGACAAGACGGGCATAGGCTAGAGGTGACCCTGTCGGCGCGGTCAGGAAGGATGAGACTCTTCTTCTGGCGCATGACCTCTGCAGAGTCCTTCCCAACTCAGTAGCTGCATATTCTTCACAAAGGCCTCAGATGACAGAGCTATCTTTCCTTTAAATCCCGGACTGGTATAGAGCTCCACAACATTTTCAAAGGATCTGAATCCTACTCAAATTGTAGCGTCATATGGCTAGTATGTTGGGCATTATTTGCATATGCAACCAGATTGCGGAGTTGAAAGAAGCACTGGAAGAGCATCTAAAATGTATTTTCAGCCAAGCCAACAATAAGGAGGTGGCAACCATGCTCAATTTACTAGGAGCCGAATACTAGCCAAATGCTCATGTTCATGACGGGAAGGTTATTTCAAAATATTTTGCAACCTATTCTTCAAGTTATAGGTCATGGATTCCTGGTGAATGGAATGCTAAGAAGAATGCTCACAGAGGAATTCTTCTCACAGGTAACTATAGTGTTGGATCTAATGGACTCCAATCTCTCGAGAGGCATTTTAAATAGTATGTTTTCCTTGGAGGAAAAAGGAAAAAAGAAGACTATGAAAAAGGCCTGGGAGGTATTCAAGGCCTGTGTTGCGAAAGAGAATAACATGAGTAGATTTGTGGCTTTCTGTTAGGCTAATGACAAACTGTTCTCAGAAGAGGTGATAGTTAGGCTAATTTTGATAGGAGATAGTATTGGCTACTTATTTCATTGGGATGGGGTGCTTAGCTTTTAGTTTCATTTTTGTAACTGGAAAGATATTTGCTAGTCCTGATGTAATTTTTCTTTCATCAATATAAAGTGTACTGCCCCCTAGGTAGAGCTTGCAATATATATTCCAAATGGTAATTAAAGCAAGGACTTAGCAATATATGAACTAAGATTACAAGGCCACTAGAATTCTAATTAACGTTGGGGGTTCTATATGGCTTAACTAGTTCCTTGTCTAACAAGGTTCCTATAAGAATA
>MU225736.1:1273860-1291686 GCA_018584345.1 Thuja plicata
AAGGACAATACAATTCTAACAAGGGTTTGAAACCAAAGACCATCCATAGAAACAAGACTAAAGGAGTGAGGAATAAAAGAATTATCCTTGATTAGAACGCAAATTTTTATATTCATGAAGCTCCCTTAATCAAAAGCATTTACATGGTGGAAAAAATCTTGAAAATAATTCCCAATTTTGTTAAGGGTTGTTAGATCTATAAATTAATTATATTACATGAGACTATTTTAAAATGATTTAGTGATCCTTTGAAATTTCCATTTGTAAGGTAGAATAAACTTTGTATGCAGATTACAAAAAAAAGAGAGGAGAGTCGATTATGAATTAAATATGTTCAATGATTCAACAAATACATTTTTCCAATCTATTTTATATATTTATATCTTCTTCTTAATTGAGAAGTTCTTATAATGATGATCATCCTTTCAGCATGTTAAAGAAGACATGAAAGTTTTAGGAAGACACACAAGGTATTCATGAAGTGTCCTACATCAAATACATAATTAGTAGTTTAACATTCATTCTTCATCCTGTGATTTTAAAAATGTTGTATAGATCATCAGTAACATGGAAATCATACATATCAAGTGCAGAAACGGGATTGGGAACGTAAAAGCCCAAAAAACATCATCAAAATAACCCAATTAATCAATTGAGTAGGAACAACAACCAACGTCTGCATAGAACAGAGGAACAACTACATGGGAAGAGATCAAGGACCAAGTTCACAGAACCTATCCAAGTTTGTAGGAAGCCTGGCCAAGTGTGCAACTTGTCATCAGAGACCCATAATGGACTAAAAAATTGCAAAATTGAAAATTTTTGAACAAACTAACCATTTAGAACTTAATATTCATGAAATTAGAATTCATTTTATGTCATTTAGGAATTATTTAAGTGAATTGACACCAATTTCAAAACCCTTAATTATCCTTTGTGCAGATTCAATTGATTTTGAAACAACTTAACCAAGAAGATAACCAAAAAACCCTAAACTAGTTTGATGTTCATTTTAGGCTCCTAAAACAAGCTATGTGCATGTTCATTTTGAAGTCATTTTCCACTTAATCACTGATATTTGACAAAAATCAATCAATTAAGACTCCTACTTAGGCTAGATTGTGAAATTGAAACAAATTGAAAGCTGAAAACCAATCAATTAGCCTTGCATTGAATCCTAAAATAGGTAAATTTTATTTAATTAAGAGAACAAAATTTAAATGTGAGGTTCATTTTAGGTACCTAAACTAAAATATTTGGTCATTTATTTAGTCATTTTTCCCGATGACCAAATTGGTCATTTTACCTGACGACCAAATTGATCATTTATTTAGTCATTTTACCTGATGACCAAATTGGTCATTTTACCTGATGACCAAATTGATCATTTATTTAGTCATTTTACCCGATGACCAAATTGGTCATTTATTTAGTCATTTTAGTTGTGATTTTACCCGATGACCAAATTGGTCATTTATATTTTTTAATTGCAAAAAATGGGTAGAACATGATCAGTTTTAGTCACTTTACTAAAATTTTTAGTCATGTGACTAAATGCTTTAGTCACCTGGCCATTTATTGCCCAAATTCTACTAGTGTTTTAAACTTTAGCCAATGCAGACTTCTCTAAAATCTCAAAGTGACTATCAACAACATCCAATCATTTCTCAAGTTGACTAGATGTAGGCATATTTGGATGAAATGTATAATCTATCATTTACTTAGGACATTTGTTGCCCTAGATAAAAGCTTGGTTCCTTTCTCATTAGTCTTGAAAATTCTCTCTCTTTCCTTGGCCTAAGCAATAGTAGCAAGTCCCATCAACTAATCTTCATTGAGAGTTTCCAACTCAATTGGACCTTGCATAATCTTCATTTTGGTGATTTCCTTAGCTTCCTCCAAAGTGTCTCTTGCCTACTCAATCTGTTCAAGTTTCAATTCATCTAACTTCTCTTCCATAGGAACAAGTTCCACCCTTACCTCATCTTCCTTTTGGTTTTCATCATGCATTTTCTCTTCTTCTTATCTTTTCTTTTCCCGATTACACATTTATTTATTTTGACTTTTCATCTACATCATCATTTTTCACTTCATTATTCAAAGTCAAATACTCATCTTCTATCATAGTTCCCTTGTAAATTCATTACTCCATGTATGACTTCCTCATCATCATTAGTTGTAGAAAGAGAAATATAGGTACACTGAAAATAAAAATATATGGTTCTATATCCAAAGTCTGAGAAATTGTATATTCATGTTTCTTTTTCTTTTGCTTTTGTGGTGATATTTCATGTTGATTCATCAATAGTATTTTTTTTACGACTTCTTCAATCAATTCTACAACTTCATCATTTTTTCCACTCATGATCCGATTTGTTCTTGTATTGGTCAACAATCCCCTCTTAGCCTCTTCAATAAGTATTTACAATTCACATATGGATATAACCAAACATAATCTGGTTATGAATGCCTCTCTGATTATTTGATCTTCTTCTAATACAATCATTCTCCTTACTTCAAGTTTAAAAAATATGTCATAAGGGATTTCCCCTTTGATCTCAAAAAGAGCTCTATTGTATTTGTTTATGTATTCTATTGTTTCTTCCTCTAGTTTATTTTTCTCTTCTCTATCATATCTATGATAGTACTTATTTAATTAAACTAAGATTCCATACTCAATCAACTTATTCAACACATCATCTATAGTAAACTATGGCTTACCAGTAATAACTTGTTCAAAAATCTTTCTAATCACTATTTTTGTTGTTGTAGCTCCTTTGGTCCTCAACTTCTTCTTTGAATCATCAAAATTTGTGGAATGATCTAAATCATCATCCTTTGCTTTCTTATGAGGCATTTTTCTCTTTGACTTTACTATTTTGCTTGTCAATCGAGAAACCTCTTTCGATTGGATTGATTTAGGCTTGGTAGCCTTCGGTGTAGGTGTCCTAACTTCTGACTTTACTACAATTACCTTTTTTGATCGACTGGTTGATGCCTTCATTGAACTCCTAGTAGATCTAAGAAAAGGTAGATAAGGTGGAGGTGCATCATCATCTATACTGATAGGTTCTTTAGATTTATTCTTTCCATCTTTATATTTCCTTCTTTCTTCAACCATATTCTCCTTAGCGAAACCCATTCTTTCACCCATAATCACAACTTCTTTTCTCACTTTTCTCTTCATACTAGGCATGTTCAGTTCAAGATGTACTATAAGCTCTTCTCTTTGTATGTACCGAACATCCTTTCATTTTTATCAATTGGTTTACTCATCATTTATTTCACATGTATCTCAAGTACAATAGGGTCCACTTCATAATCCATAAGAATGATCCAAGAAGTTCTTAGGTTAGTCACCTCTGCAAGACAATGATCAGTTTCAACCATGAATCAAACAATATCTTCATATTTCTCCATAATTTCCCTAGGAATTCTATATTTATTCTACATTTCCTTTTGAAAGGTCTTGAAATATCCCTATAGTTTTTTTTTCATGAATTGCTTCTGCATAAGATAGTAAGGACTAATCTGTAGGGCCACTAGTGTGTCTTTCTACCATGTAATGTTTCCAATCCCTGGAAAGTAATTCATGAAATAGAAAAGTATGTGCACAATCAATGATCCATAATTGAATATTTATTTTCTATCCTTCTTTATCTTTTGTAGATTATCCATAAGTTTCATTCTCAAAATAACATAGGCATCATACTGAGCATTATCCTTTACCATTCGGTATGCAGTGTGAATTATGGTTCTAGAGATGGAGTTCTCTCAGCTTGAAAGATAGACTTTGTATCCTAGAATTATTGATTCAAACCTCAATTTGGGCTTCTTGATATTGTTGACTATCATAGCCCTCTTATCCCATGTTGAATCGGTCAGGTTTATAACTAATTCCTTCTTTATGGTTCTCAAGGTAGGGACTTCTCCATGAGCATTGACACCATTTATAGCCTCCTAGTGATATTTTAAGGCCTGTCTAACCAAATAAATTGATCATGTATTCTACTGAGAAAAATTCTAACCCATTCGAGTTCATCAAAGATGTGGAATTTTACAATCTGATCTAGCTTAATTGTCTCTACAATCTTGAATTCATCTTTTAGTTTACCATCCTGACACATAGATTTATATGACTCAAGAATTGAATATTCTCCTATTTCTTGAATATTTCTATGAATATATGCCCTCATTTCTTATACATGCAATATTCTATGAGGAACATGAGAAAATGCTCTGATAGGATCATCTTCCATGGATTTATGTGGGTGTTTCTTGAATTCAAGCCATGGTATGTTCTTACAATTATATACCATAGGTGTATCCATGTTTATCGATCAAATTTATCAAGTTGCAGAGTGATAAATACCTTTTGACGATGATGGAAAGGGTTTTCTAGTTAGATCTCTGAATCTACTTCTATCTCTTCTCAAGTCTCTCTCAATATATATTTGCAAGCTCATTCTCAAGATATCACAGAGCCAAATGATGTCACATAATAAATTTTTAATCCTTCACATGTCTCAAAAGCTAATTTCAGTAAATGTGCCAAACCCTAGCTTCATAAAGATACAAATAACCAATAATCAATATTCTATCTGTGATCCTCCAGAGATAATCATAATCTATCAACATTTTTTCCAACATGATTCAAATTCAACTATTTGTCTAACTCCATAGATCACTTCTCCTGGTCCTTCATATTTAGGGGTAAGGTAAGATTTTAAGTAAATACCCCCCTTAGGTACTTGACCTAATTAATTTCCTAAAGAGGTACTCACACCAGAATCTGGTGCGATCTGTCTAGTGGCATCTATTAGTTTTTTTATAACCCATGTCTTTCTTATTTCCTTCTGAACCTCATCAATATTGATTATTTTATTTCCTTTGTCATTCTGCACATTGTTCTTATCTACCAAACCTCTTAAATTATTGTATCTGCAATTTCAAGCAATATGACCAAAATTTTTGCAATTGTAACATATCACATTTCCATAGCTTGTGTTCACTGGATTTGTCCTTAATCTACACTTCTTCAAAATGTTTCCAAAGTTGTTTCATGTGTAATAGGATACATTCTTCTGGTTCAAATAATTATCCACCTTAGATCTTCATTCATTTGATTTGTGTCCATATTTTTAGCAAGTGTAACAATAAACAAAAAATGGTGTAGCATTAGGTCTTCTTTTTCATTCTTTCTCTCTATGAAAATTATTTTTGCATGAAAAACATCTACCATTGAAATTTAATTTTTTCATAGGTATCTTCTTGGGTTCTTTAGTTAGATTCTTTGATGAATTGACTTGTTCATCTGATTCAAAACTTTCTCCCTTCTCAAATCCTAGTCCTTGTGAGTTTCCCTTAGGTCTTTAACTCTCAAGTTGTGCATCAAGATTCACTGAACTAGATTTGAATTTTTCTTTGAGTTCATTAATTGTTGCAAGTTCACTCCTAAGAACTTCATTAACCCTTTTAAGCTCATGCTCATTATGTCTAGATTCCTCAAGATTGTCCTACAATATTCCAACTTCACCATTCACTCAATAACATTCCCCTGTCTTCTCCTTCAAGGCTTGTTCAAGATTTTTATTTTCTTCAATCTCCTTAGTCATCTTCATTACCACGACTTCCAATTCCTATTTTAGATATCTTTGTCTTTTGCAATTTTTTTCACATTCTTGTGATTTTTCTTTTAAGGCTTTTAAATAATCTTAATGCTTCAATTGATCAAGAAGTTCTTTCCTCTTGTCTCTAGATTTTCTCAATTGTTCTTTCATATTCTCAATGAAACTTTCAACATATTTCAGGTTCTTTCCCAACTCTGTGTTATAAGCATTTGATTTTTCAAGATCACCAAAAGCTACTTCTGAGCACTGCTAGAAACTGTTAAATCTTCCATCAGGACCTTCCTCAAGTGGTTAGACTTATTCCAAGGACCAAAGATCTAATACCAATTTTTAGGATTGAGAAACACTAAGAGGGGGGGAGGGGGGGTTGAATTAGTGTTCTATCTTTTATTAATTTTTTAACTTAATTTCATAACCATAAACTGAAATAAATAAAGAATAAACAACTGAAATAAAAGAAAAGCATCCACAACATCATAACACCATGATTTTTATCGTGAAAACTTGGTTAAGGGAAAAACCATGGTGGGGATGAAACCCACAAGCATTACTTTTGTAGAAATAATTTACCCTATTAGGGGTGTAAGTACATGATGGGAGTGTACATGCATTCAAGATTATAGCCTAGAGCTCACTACTCAATATAGAAAATAGGTATACAACCGTTAGAGGCAAACTACCATACAAAATAATTTATCCACAAAAGTGAACTGAGAAATGATATCAACAATGTCTATGTATTTTTATTTAAGTATAATATCTTCTTATCTGATAGTCAAACCTCTACTCATTGATTCAATATTCACATACAACATATGACTATCATATCCAACCATTACTATGTCTTATCTCTACAAAAATCAATCTTATATACTCAATATATAAGATAATAACTTAACTAGTCAGCCATAAAACATAAAATGAAACATGTGAGATGTCAGGCAAATCCATACACAAAACTTCATGCTAACCTCAAACAATATCATAAATACTTTCTACCATGTCAGCTCAACTAAATAGAACTACTAAACCAATGACATTGTCGATATGTTAGGATCATTGATCGATCCAACATCGGACTATCATTGTTCTTCACTCTTTACTGTCAACCCGATACTCAGATCCTCTTAACTTAGGAAAATGGTAACATAAATAAGTGTGATCATGAAATAACATACTATATACCTTTTTTATTCATCCTCTAACTTCACATTCCATAACCCACTCACATTTTTCCATACTAATCCTTTTATCGATCCTTGTACACTGTTCTTATTTTTCCATACTTAGCCAATTTATCATTCTTGCCTTCGGTATAACCAAAAACTATTAGGTGGTCATAAGAGATGTGTGTTTTCCATCAATGATAATATATCCCTCTCTGTCTCTCTCAATTACAAATTATTACATATATACACACATTACATTAATTTATCTCAACTAGGTCGACCAAGGACCTAATTATAAAAATATTAATACATTACACCTCAACACTCAATGTGATCCATTGAATGTCAGCTAAGATATACCAATTATCCATAACAACATCTTGAACATGCTCTAGATCCGTAGATCATGCCACAAATATTTGCAAGATGCTACATCACCAATTCTTCGAAGAACTCATAATAACATCATCACACCACATGAAATTCACCAAATATAATCACATAATCCAATACGATCCAACAACATGAATATGAGGCTATCAATAAACATTAGAAAGAAACTTAAAATACCAAGACACCAATAGGAACATATTTTTCATAGAATCCATTCAATTCTCTCCTCTGTTCATTAGGAACACTAATCAACAACCACTATCATAAAATAAAATTAGCTTTCTAGCATCCAAATCATAGACCACTTGAGCTGATGAAACACATCCATATCTTGAACTCACCATTAGGTTAGCAACCAATAATATTTCATAACCGATCCACACCGATCCAAATACTGAAACATTGTCACAGTTTGAACATCCAAAACAACAATCTTTGATAAATCCACCATAACTCACTCAAAACATTATGTGATCCTTTGCCACTTGGAAAAAATCAAGTACAAACATCCCAAAACCAAAAGGTACAATCACAATATCAAATATTCACTATAGTAGCCATAATATAGAAATCATCTCACTGAACATACTAGGAACACTATCTCCAATAGTAGGAACATGTTGACTTCAATGAAAAAACATTAAAGCAACACATATATACACAATCTTAACATCTCATCAATCTCCAAAAATCTCCTCCTTTGGCATTGATGGAAACATATCATGTGAAAATTCAATCAATGCAAAAAGAAACAATATCAATAACAATACCAGCAATATCTACAATATGACATATATCTCTGCTCAACATACTTATTTTTCACATGAATATCAATCACCCTTTAACATAAATGAAAAAGGAACATGTATGCACTAAGTCATAAAGGCCAAAAATATGAACAATACATATCATGAAATAATCATGAAACATTCACTACACACTACTCCCCCTAAGGAGTAGCCATCAAAACATCAATCCAAAAGAATGAAAGCTTTGTAACCACACTAGAATGATGCAACTCAGTGCATCTCTAGCTCTGATCAAGAGGGGAAATCACCCCAAGCTTACCTCAGAGATACTCAAAAGTATCCTTTTGCATGGGCTTCATGAATATATCTACAATCTTCTCATTAGTAGATACATACTCCAATCTGACTTCTTTCTCACTAACTTTGTCTTTGAAGAAATGATATTTGATAAAAATATGCTTTATCTTTGAATGCAACATATGGTTCTTTGAAATTGTATTATAGGAAAAGGTGAACAATACTAAGAGTTAGATTACTCACCAAATATTATTATACGGTGGATATTATACATTAGAATCACAAACCCTATCCTACAAGATGGATCTAGTAAGCACAACCAAGTGAATAAGGGTGCTAACACAAGATCTTGACCTTATATGATTAGATTTGGATGATTCCAATAAACTCCATATAAATTTTATGTAAATCTAAAAAGGAAAGACTGATTATGAAAGTAAATGCAAAGAAATAAGGATAAGAATGTGTGCACTTTAAAATAGAAGAGTAAAATTGCACCTTGAGCCTGATTTCACCGCTTGTCGAGATTCCAGATTCTAGAATTTTTTTGATCTAGCAAATTTGGAACCTACAACTTTATAGAATGAGACTTCTAATTCTAGAAAGGACAAAGCTGACCTAAGTCATCCTAGTCCTAGACAAGGTTGGCCTAACTTGGCCTTTTCTAGAGGTTTCCTGGACTGAGAAAAAGTAGAGATCTAGGTTGCACAAACCAAGACTTTCATGGATCTGAACTTGTACCTACACTTCCTAAACCTCCAGATCTGGAAATATGTGTGTGGGTGGCTATGTAGAGGTTTTCCTTAGTGAACCCCTAATTTGGTGATTCCCACCTCCATGGATAACCATTAGAACAAGTAAAATGTGTTGTTCTTGTGAATCTAGAGTATATTTAGAATGAAAATAAGTAAGAATTTCAAAGTAGATGCATAGATCTAACCCTATGTATGATAGAGTGAAAACCTAGCATGTAAATGCAAACAATGTGTTAGCACTATCTAAAATTATTCATGTTTCCAATGATTTTAAATAAGTTATTACCCTGATACTCAAGCCCTAAGGTCTTTGTGTACAAACCCTTGGTTATTTTCATGAAAAACCCTAAACCCTAAGTCCTCATGGTCTTGTTATGATTTTTGAGTTACCTTTTGAATCACTTAAGTGACTTAAGTTTCATTTCCTCTAAGTCATTGTCAGCGGGGCCAATTTATTTCCTAAGGCCTAAGCAGGGTTCCCTTTTAATTTTGCTTAAGTTTTATGTCCCCAACATAATTTATGTTTTCCATCTTTCGAGCAATTCTATCTTAATCCAATGACATGCGTGTTTCCTCAAACGTGAAGATGTATCTAATTTAATCATCAAGGCATAGGGACAAGGTATTGCATGTCCTTCTTAGATCTTGTGGGGTCAACATCATTCAATAGTTAGCAACCATCTTCATCCACCATCAGATCAAGTATCACCTACTGTCTGCATTATGCCTTAATTAGAAACATGCAAGTAAATTTTTCTTCAAGGGTTCATGACCGAGCACCATGTGGAAAGTGGTCGAAGCTTAAGATAGAATAAATACTGATCAAATTTGATTTTATCTAATGGCTATCGCTTTTCCTTAATGGAGAAGATGCAGTCAATCTAATGTTCAAGGCAATGCATCCGTGTGTCACGTGTCCTGCTAAGATCGAAGCTACTAAACATTCAACGACTTCGCGCAATGGTTTTCTCCAAGTCTCTTAATAATCCAGTCAAGTCTCATAAGATCTAGAGATTCAACAAGGACCGTTGATGCAAGATAAGATCTAGAGTTGTCACTTTATCTCATAATCCAAGCCAAGTATAGTCATGCATTTAGATATTTCTAGATAGCCTTTATCTCCGAACCTTGAGATCAAACCATGGTTAGGAATTTTATTTAGAGATAATGAGATAAGCCTTGTCACTGAATCTTAGAGCATAACTTGAGTAAGGAAAATTTTTATGAGATCATGTGAGGACCATTGATTGAGACCAAGATGTGCAGTTGACACTGAATCACCAGATAAGTCAAATTCAAGCCAAAGTATTCAATGATCATGAGATACAAAGCCAAGATTGACAAGATGTAGACGCATGTCTAAGAGGCTCAGATGATCTAGGGTTGTCACTAAATCTCATAATGGAACTAGAGTTAAGACAAGGTTTCAGTGATTCAAAGATATAAAGGATTGAAGTGCTTCGGTCAAAGGAAGGTTAAAGAAAAAGTTCAGTCAATTTAGATTTCATCTGACGGTGGGTGTTATGCCTTAAGGAGAAGATGATTGATGGATAGTCATTGAGGCATCACACCAACCTACCATGTCACAGGTTAGATCTAAAGTTAGTGCTAAAGGACTAGGTAAAGGCAAAATAAGTTTGTGTTGATTAGATGGTGGGTGCGAAGCCTCAAAGAGATAGATGATCGAGTTTTATCCATGAAGACATTGTGACAAGGTTCCACATATCTAGATCAGATTTTTGAAGCCTAGGTAACTTGAAGAAGATCTATGACTATGATTTAAAGATAGATTAAAGTTCAAATCTTGACCATTGATGCTAAATTCCATACTAGGTGTAGTTGTTGTATCATATTTTCAAATTTTCAAATATGTTTCTCAAGGTTTTCAAGTGGTAAACTGTGTCATCTTGTTGCAAAGCATTTAATTGATGAATTTGATCTTCTGGGTCATGTTTATACAATTGTTGGATGCTATGTGAAGGAAAGTTTGGCAGTTCTGAATGCATTTATGCAGAGATTATCTCCTTAGAGTTTCTAATTTGTTTGTTGAACTATTTAAAACCCTTTGTTCTATCCTATTGTAATCTTTTCCATTTATGAGGGGTCTTTTCCAGAGTTTTATTAGTAAAGATCATATATGTTCTTGGGATCCTGAGCTTTCTGAAGAAAGGATAGTTGGCTTTCTACAGTTTAGAAGGGATAGGTTTTCCTAGGGTAATTAATTTTAACCAAACATTCCATTTATTGTTCCTATGGCAGGGTATTGTTCTTCAGTTTCCCAAGGTGGATGGAGGCTAGATCAGATTCTTCAAACAAAATGTTTTAAAAGAATATTTTCAATTGTTGATGACATAGATGTTTGGTTGTTGAAATGAATTAATTGTTTTTGTCATGTAATGTTTTAAATAGTTGATCCCTAACCCTAAATAATTCAAATATTTTTGGAGTCCTTGGATTATAAAAGGACTTCCAAGATCATTTAGAAGGGATAGAAATTTGGGGAAGTAACATAAAGCATAGAATTATTTACTATTTCCAGTGAGTATAGCAGATGTATATCTAGAGAGTATCATTATAGAACAGAAAGTTGAAAATATTTTGCATTTTTTGAAGTGGCATATGTTTTGAAATATTTTGGAATTGAAACTAGATTCTTTGTACTTAATACAATATTTCATATTCAAGTCTCTCCTTGGTGTTTATGTCTTGAGTTTTGAATCTTCTGGTTCACTGCATAGAACTTCTCTATGTATATGTTTTATTCCCTATTTTTGACCTAGGATAAAATTAAAATCTTCTTTGGATAAGACATAGACTCATTCATTTTGTCTACATAAGGATCTTATAAGAAGTGTTTGATCTAAATTATTTTTATTTATGGTTTTGAGTCCTTGACAATAGTTAGTTTCTTTGTCCTGTATCTGAACTAAAAACATTTCTCAATGGATAAAGCACTAGTTAGTAATTACTATTTTATACATTGATACATATCTGAATAGGTTTGGCTATATTATGCTCTATCAAAATGTCAAAACCATTTCAGTTCCTTTTACATTTTATAGTTGTTGGTTGTTTGTCCTATATGGTAGTGAAGAGTCAATGAATGAGTGGTTATTATCTCATACTTTCTTACCATTATCTTTTGTTAAAATCTAGAGTTATAAGGAGTTGTAAAGAGTTAATTTTATATCTATATTAGGTGTACCCACCTTGGTTTTGCAGATCCAGAAGTGTAGAGGGAAATCTTGTCCCTATAGTTGGTCCAGTTACCTTGTAGAGCTTTCATACTTGGAGATAACCACTCCTAACATCGGTCTCAAGGTATATTGGTTTATTTTAAAAGAATAATGGTTTTAAACACCAAAAAAATGGTGACTCTACTGGGGAGAGATATATAAAATCTATTTTGAATCTCTAGTACAATTTGTAAAATCAATACCCATTTTATTTAGCTTATCTGAGTTATAGAGTCATGTTTTTCAAAGAGATGTTCCTCATGTTTTAAAGAGCAAGTCAAGTTTTCTTTTCTACCATTGCATATTGTTTTAAATTCATAGTTCAAAAATTAATAAATATCTCACATGTGGTGAGTGGTGACTCTAAGTTCTATGATTTGCACCAATGTGCATGATTGAAGAAAGGCTACAAAAGGAAGGAGGTGGACTTGCAGTGATAGATGCAGTAGATGTTTTGGAATCCTGTGACTATGAGCATAGTTGAGAGAGGAATCAATATGAGACCCTATTGGGGGTGTGTTGTGAGCTTACTGATTTAGGGAAGGATAGACTTGGGAAAAAAGTTCTCAATTGATTCAAATCTTTTCCTCTACAAAGAGGTGGCAGCTCTACTAAAGTTTTTGAAGGTGATTTGAAGGTGAATTCAGATCAAATTTTTCCAGTGACTCTATCACATCAAGGTATTTTTTTTGCATTGGATAATTTTTTGTTCCATGAAAAAAGTTCTTAAATTTTTCCCTATTAAGTGGTTAGCACTAATTGGGAGGGAAGAAAGAAAAAAATTGTAAGCATTTTTCCTATTAAGATGTCACAACCTTATAGAGGTAGGTTGTATGGGGCTATAAATTTCAATGGCATCCCTGGTTACCCACTCCTTATTCCATCAGAAGTCAGAAACCACTTGCCTAAGTTTAGTGGTATGAAAGAGGAATCGACTGAGAAACATCTAAATAGGTTTATTAATTTCATAAATGATTATGAGGTTTATCATGAGGACATCATTATTAAGTTGTTTGCATAGTATTTATTAGATGATGTAAGAGATTGGTTCTAATTTTTGTTGCCTCTGTCTATTAGCTCATGGGAAGAATTGCAAATAAACTTCATTGAGCAATTCAGAGAACATGTTAATGAATATGACTTGATCACTGATCTTTTAATATTCATATTGGAGATGAGGAGTTGGTGCCTACATTTAATCTCACATTTAACAAAACACTGAAGAGAATTATTGAGAAATGTAAACCCCATGATGCAATGGCTTTGGTTATTTATTTAGGTGCATTTGGAAAAAAAATGAGTTACTTGTTGAGAGATAAGGATCCTAAGACTTTGTATCATGATTTTTTGGTAGTAATGAACATTGAAAATAATTTAAAGTATGCAATCATCTTAGGCATTTTTCAAAGGCAGTTGACAAGGATCATTGTCATATGATATCACAAACTGTTGACAAGTGTGGATCAAGAAATGAAGATCAAAGTCAAGATGTTTTTATCTCTGCTGATCTTAGTACCCATGTTTTGAAAAATGTTTCAAGAAAAAATATGAGTGAGGAGTGTTTTCTACAAACAATCATTACCCCTCACATAGAAATATATAGGGGTTACACACTAAATAAAATGGAAACTAGTTTTTTCTAGTTATGAGGTTGTAGAAACAAATTTTTTGCAGTCAGGTATGGAAAATACATAGTGTATAGGTTTTTCATTAGATGATGATGTTGAGGCCTCAAATGATGAAGATCTATCAGACACTATTGATGTTGATAGTGAGGATGAGGACTGCATATCATGGCCAGAGGTGGAGGATGTTTCTCATCCCATGTTTCAGTCACATGGGGATGTCCAAGAGGATATGTGTGAGGGAATGGTTGAGGAAGAAGCTTCATGGGCCAGAGTAGCTCTTACTTTTTTGAAGACAAGATGGTGGTTAATAGGCAACCTTGTGAAGAGGATGAAAAATTTTCATCTTTTGGAAATGATTGTGAGGGTTCAGATTCACTTGAGACAATGATGAATTTCATAAGCATGATAGAAAAGGAATGCTCATATAAGGAGTTTACACCAGAGAAAAATCAAATGAAACTTTGTGATGAGTATGATACAAGTAAAGGGATTAGGTATGGTGATGATGATACACGTGCCTTTTAGTTTGAAAAAAATTGCTACAATGGTGATAATGTTGATCAATCAACTTGTATGTTTGCATCATGTGATTATCCATGTGAGGAGGAGTTGAGGGATCATGCATCTGACGGCAAAGAAATTATTGTGCAAAGTCCTGATGACACTATTTAAGTCCCACCTGAATCAATTTCTTGTAGTGACCCTACTAAGGAGGATAGGGATTATGATGTAGAGTTTTCATATGATGATGATGATGATGAAATTTCTTCTTGTTCAGATTTTGATCTATTTCCCTTTGAGGATGGTGAATGTGGCATTAATATGGGCTATCACATTAGTAAGTTTTCTAATGTGTTATTTGATATTGACATTGATATGGGTCAGCCAATCATTTTCCATAATAATTAAAAAATGGATTTGCACATGGTTTCTAATCCTTTATATGAGGATTGTGGTGAGGAACCAAATGTTTCTATAAATGATACCAGCTATATGGCAGAATATGAGTGCTTTTATTTCCATCTGGATGATTTTTTTTCAAAATGTGGCCATGAGTCAAAAGATGTTCAATGTTGCATTTATTTTGGTTTCTCTTTACCTAATGGATGCAAAAATAATATGTCACATGATCAACCTTTTCAATTTTTTCCTGACATCCATGTGAGTTTTAATGATGAATATGCTGATGTTATTTTCTATAGTATTGAGATAATAGAAAATATTGGTAGGTCTAGTCTAGCAGATGAAGGAGGTGTTTTTCAGCTTGTTTTCAATCCAAGGAGTAAGGAGGTTTATTTTTGACAGAGGAAAGCTGAAGGGAGAAATTTTGGTGATGGATTTTGGTCATCATGCCTAGTTTAATTCCTTCAAATCGGTGAATAAAAAGTAGAGGTGAAGATCTTTGTTGTTTGTCAGTTTGTACAATTTACTTCTATTCTTTTTAGTTGTTGCAATAGGCTAGTTTTCTTTCCTGTAGGTGGTCTTCTTGTCCCAGAGTCCTAGAATCTTGCTATTCCTGTAAGAGGCATGCATCCCCAGTCAGAGCCACTGTATGCACTATCAAATTTTTTGTGGTTGAATGGTTCTTGCAAGTGTTATAGACCCTTTTCTCCATGTTTTAGGTCTTTGAGCTTAAACCCTTGGTATTTTATGCAAAACCCTAAAACCCTAGTCCTTAACGCCTGTTATAAAATGAAGTTACTTTTTATGTAACTTAAGTCTTTAAGACCTATTTGTTTCATGTTATCGTCGATGAGGCCATCTCCTTTTACTAAGTATTGTCAGGGCCTATGATTTAATTTTCCCTAAGTTTTAAATTCCCTGAAATATTTTACCTTTTTCATCTGTCGTGCAAGTTGAAGTCAATCCTACGATGGGCGTGATTCCTTCATCAAGAGATACAATTGATTTACCCTTCAAGGCATTGTTCCATGTTGACACATGTCAATTTGTTAGATATTGGGGCCCATTAGAGATAAAGTTAATGATTGTACAGATATGATTTGATTCTGTGGTAGGCGTTAAGCCTCAAAGCCAAAGGTACTCACTTTTTACTAATCAAGGCATCACACTTGGTCACCACATGTAAAGTTTTTGAGGCTAAGGATGAGTTAAAGATAGATCAAGTTGTATTTCATCTAACAATTGGTGGATTTCCTCAAAGATAAGATTATCTAAGTTTAATGTCTAAGGCATTGCGACCGTCTGTCGCATGTCCTTCTGAGATCGAGGCTAGTCAAGTGTTTAACGATTTGATGCCACGGTTATCTCCTAATCTTGCAATTTTCATGGTCAAGTATCTAACATCTAGAGATCTGGAGACAAAAGTAAGAATTGACATTTTATACTATTATTGAATCTCATAAGGTTGTGGTTAAGTCTTGAAAGATCTATAGCTACAATGAGGACCGTCGATGCTAGACAATATCAAGGGTTGTCACTGAGTCTCGTGAGCTAAGTCAAGTTAAGTCTTTTATTGAGCGATTCAGAGATAGCCTTTATCTCTGAATCTCAGGACCAAACCAAAGTTAAGTCTTTCATTAGGAGATTATGAGATATGAATTTATCTGTAAATATTGGAATGCACCTGAGTTAGGAGAAAGTCTTATGAGATCATGCACTGGTCATTGATCGAGACTGAGATCTAGGGTTATAACTGAATCACCAGATAGGTCAAAGTAAAGAAAAAGGATTCAAAAATTAACATATATAAGGCTAAGATGGTGACACATGTGTTCATGATAGGAAAGATCAAGGGCTGTCACTAATTCTCTGAATGGAACTAGAGTTAAGACTTTTATTCAGTGATTTAGAGATAGCCTTATCTCTGATTAGACCAGAGTTAAGCCAGGATCTAGAGATTTGGAGATACAAAGTATTGTGTTGCTCAGGTCAAAGGAAGGTTAAGGTGAGTTATGATAGATTAGAAGATGATCTATGGTGGGCACTATGCCTCAAATTTGAAGGTGATCATGAGATAGTGTTAGAAGCATCGTGGTGATGTGACGCATGGCCAAATCTGATTATTGACTCGTGGGTGACTTAAATGAGATCAAAGACCATGTTTTAAATATGTGAAAGGATTAATCTAGGCCATTTATGGAGGTTTTCGCACCACCTATAGCCATTGTAACTAGAATTCAAATATTTAGGTATTTCCATGAAGGTTTTCAAATAGCGAGCCATGTCGTGTACTACAGATCAATTAATTGGTCGATTTGATTTATTGGGTCATGTTTATGCATCTATAAGGTGTTTCTTGGAAAGGGATTGGGCATTTTAGAGTGCATTTATGATGAAATGATAGTTGGGGTTTCTGGTGAGGATTTGCAGATCTTTTGTAACCCTAGGCCGGTTCCATATTAGATTGTACTCATGATGGAGTATGAGATGGGGTTGCTTCTTGATGAAGGCAGGACAATTAGTCAGTAGAGAAGATCAGATCATATCTTTTGCAGATATTTTGGAGAAAAATTAGATTGACAAAGAAGGACATGTGTCAGATAGTTGTTACCTTGAGGGTTCTCCTTTTTTCTATTGTAAGGGTTCAGAATTTTTGGATACCAAATGTTGGTTCCAAGCTTTAGCCCCAAGGGGATATAGAAGACTATTGTGAGGCCCATCCCGGACCCCATCATAGTTTTTCTAGTTCTTGCTCATGATAGACCTAGCATATGATACTTTGCTTTTGATGCATTATTAGAAATTATGGACCTTATGTTTTATGTCATGGATTTGATTATTATAGATGCATGGACATATGATGTTTTATGATGAACATTATGGACCTTATTATGTTTTCTGGATTGGACATTTATTTTGAGATCATAATTCAGAAAAAATCATTATGATTATATTATGGTTATTGAAGAGAGTTAGACTTATCTAATTTAAATGTTGAATTTCAATTTATTGTAATGTGAATTTTACCTTATGAAAGATGTTTAAGATGTGAATTACGTAATCTTG
>MU225736.1:1296385-1313731 GCA_018584345.1 Thuja plicata
AAGTCCTTTTACCATACCTGTGATAGGTATCTAGCACCTACCCCTCACCTTGGGGTGTTGAAGGATTCAAACTCCACCATTGGCTCATTGTTGAAGGCTTCCGCATTGCCACTGCTGCATCAGAATATGACCATATTAAGTCTTATAAGGAATCTTACTAGTACCATGCTTGATTTGAACTCATTTTAGTATATAAAAATTTGTGCTAACTTCTCTCAAGTAGATCTGTGAAACATTCCCTTCTATCATCATTTTCCTTACAGTGTCAAGGATTGTTCTATTTATTCTCTATGCAATTCCATTCTTCTATGGGGTTTACGGAGTAGACACTTGTCTCTTTATTCCATGCTCTTAAAAATATTCATCAAAATCTCTAGATGTAAACTCTCCACCTCTGTCAGATCTAAGACATTTCAACTTCATACCTCTCTCAGTCTCAACCATAGCTCTAAAAAATTTGAATTTGTCAAATGCCTCAGATTTTTCCTTAAAAAATATAACCCACATCATCCTTGAATAGTCATCAATAAATAAGACAAAGTATCTATCTTCATAATAACTTCTAATTCTATTAGGACCACATAATTCAGTATGTATCAAATCTAACTATTCACTCAAATAATAAGTCTTACTTTTAAAGGTAGATTTAGTTAGCTTACCCAATTGACCTTCCTTACACATCACATAGAAAGCTTCATCAATCTAGGAAAATCTCTTACTATATTTTTGGTGCTTATCTACACAATGTTATCAAAGTTCACATGACAAAATCTCTTGTGCCACAACCAACTATCATTAATCTCTACAAGAAAATATCTATTCTCTAAATTTTTCAAATGAAATACATTACCTCTGGTCTTTGTACCTGATGCAATCTCAATTCTAGTACTTCCAATGATTCTGCACATGCCATTCTTGAATTATAAGTGATATTTGTTATAATGATTTAAAATAACTAAGAGGGGGGGGGGGGGGAATCAGTTATCCAAGGTCTAGATGTACCNGGGGGGGGGGTGAATCAGTTATCCAAGGTCTAGATGTACCAATTAAAATTTCAAATACTTCAACCAACTTAGATCTACTCAGTAATCTACTCGGTCTCTATAGCATATAATCAACAATATAAACTTGTAGTTTACTGTCCTATTATAATCAACTTGCAGAATATAAAAATTTAAATAGTACAACACATCAAATAACATTCACACAAGTATGACACCAGGATTAACATGGAAACCCAATATGGGAAAAACCACTAGTAACATGCTACCAATTTTTCACTCTTCTAAAGTGAGCTCTGTGAGGAGCCAACCCAATTAAAGGTTACAATAAACATTGTTAAATGTGACCCAGTTAAAGGATTTAATCACCCTGTTAAAAGGGAGCCTTGTTAGAGGGCTTAGACCATTCCATTAGAATCTCGCCTTGATTAAAGGATTTAACAATATGACTGTTAGGTCAACCTTGTTTAAAAGGATTTTACAACTGATACAATGGTTAGAAAGTAATAGAAATTTGTGATTTGAAACATACAAATCACTTTGAAAATATAGATCCAATTATAGATCAAATGATAATTTACTAAATGGCCTTCCTTGTCATCTCCATCTCTGATCTTGTCTCCGATCTCTAATCTCTGATCTACTTGGAAATACTTCAAGCAATCACCACTGTGCAGTCCTGTACTACTCTCTTCAACCTTCTCTTCCATCTTCTTAGATTATCCAATTAACTGAATTAACCACATAACACCATCTCTTCATAACCTAAATTAGGTTAATCTTATACCTCTCTGATTAGGTAGGTCAATCTATTTCTTCTTAATCATCACCGTAGATCTTAGGTTTAGGTCAGATCCAATGAATCCTTCCATATTTTCATTTATATCTACTTTATAGAATACATTCTAAAACTCCTTCTTGAATCCATACATAAAAATGGTTAAACATAAATTAAATGCTCATTTAATTCTCCACAACAATCATCCTTATCTTAAATACACTTCACATATCCCAAGAAAATCAACTATGTTTGATGGGATCTCAAATGTGTCTCAAATTGTCATAATAATGACACTCGGTCAATACTGTGCACTGCCTCTCGGTCATCTCTGTGTAACTTGGTAATTCTCTGACACTTGAAACATACTGATTCTCAGTCAACACTAAAATTTTCTCAGCATATACTGGTGCTCGGTCAACACTTGCATCAATCGGCATTACTCAACAAAAAATGTTATGAACTTATGTTCTTTAATCTTCTACTCTGTAACTTAGTCAAGACTAATCTTGTAGTCATCCAAAATTCACTTAGACCTAAGATAAAATAATATATTACAAGGTGTGATCTCATCAAGTACCCATTGTAGTTTAGCATAACTCAACCATTCACCAGGTCTTCTCACTATCTCTCCTTTTCAAATCTTCTTCATCAATCAATTGATATGACACTCTATAATATAGCAACTATCTTACCCATTAAGGTTTGACATCAATGGAAATATAAAAATTGTTTCAATTTTAGTTTCCAACAATCTCCCTCTTTGGCATTGATGGAAAACACATGCAAACAAACAAAATATGCAAGGTTACCAAACAATCCAAAATGTATGTCCTGTAAACATATTTTCATTGATGTCCTTATCTTCATTCTGATTCTCTCCAATACAAATATTGTCTCCCTCTTGGATAGATTTCTCTCTGTAGCTTATCTCCCTCATTGTTTATTTCTTCCTTATGTATATCTCCCTTACTAATTTCTCTTATGTATATCTCCCTCTTTGACAACAATGCCAAAGACATTCATCTTCAATATGTAGATATATTTGTGTCAGGTCTCTAAATTCAATGCTCTCTTTGTCATCTTGATTATGACTAATCAACATCTTTTTCTTAACACTTCATAGCTTTAGGAGACTTCCTAAAGGGTGACCACCTGTTGCATCAATCTGTTATATTTTATATGTAATACATTTGATGCAACTACTCTATGTGATCTTATTTTGCCTTAGATAGGGGAATCACCCCTAATTTTCCTCTTAGATATTCATGAGAATCCTTAGGTAAAGCTTTAGTAAATTTATTTTCCAACTGTTCCTTTGTATTAACATACTCAAGTCTTACTTCTTTATCTTGTACCAACTCTCTCAAGTAATGATACTTGATAGCAATATGTGGTCTTTGTATGCATCACAGGGTTCTTTGAAATGTTAATAGCACTAGTGTTATAAAAAAAATAACAACCCAGTCTGTGATTTCCTCCTTCGTACCTTTCAACAATTGCTTGATCCACACTATGTTTGAACAATTTACTACACTGCAACATATTCAGCCTCTGTTTTGGATTGAGAAATACAATTCTATTTCTTTCTTGTCCAAGAGAATAATCTCTTTCCTAAAAAGAATGCACCACCACTTATGCTTTTTTTTTCATCAACATTACCTTCCCAATCCACATTTGTGTAAACTTTCATTTCAAACTTCTCATTCTTATTGTAATACAATCCATATTCTTATGTTCCCTTCAAATATCTCAGAATTCTTTTCACTACCATTAAGTGACTATATTTAGGATTTGCAAAAAATATTCCAACAATCCTAAATGCTAATGCAATATCTATTCTACTATGGACAACACATTGTAGTTTTCTAATCATTGATATATACAGGGTTTAATCCACTTTATCTATCTCATCAGTCTTTGATAGTTTATGTCTAGAAGCCATAGGATTACTTACAGGTCTGGAGTCTTCCATGCCAAAAAATTTCAGTATCTCCTTGATATACTTAGATTGAGTAATGTAGATACCTTTCTTCATCTGATATACTTACAAACCAACATAGAAATTGATCTCTCCAAACATAGACATCTCAAATTTAGTTTGCATCTCTTTTGCAAATAATTGGCATAAAACATCTTGTACTCCAAATATGATATCATCAAAAAATATTTCAGCTAACAATATCCCTTTACCTTTCTCATACTGTAAGTATAGATTGATGTTGTCATTTTTCCTTGTAAATCCAATCTTGACTAAGTAATTATTCAATCTCTCATACCATGCTCTAGGGGCTTACTTTAATCCATACGACACTTTATGTAACTTGCAAACCATATTCTTCTTACTTGAATAAACAAATCCTTTAGCTTGTTCAATGTATACCTCTTCTTCCAGTATTCCATTCAGAATTACTGATTTGACATCCATTTGATATACTTTGAATCCCTTGTAAGCTGCGTAAGCCAGTAGAGTTCTAACTCCTTCCAATCTTGCAACTGGGGAAAATGTCTCACCATAGTTAACGCCTTCTTATTGTGCATAACCTTTGCATACCAGTCTGGCCTTGTTTCTTATAACTTCTCCATGTTCATTCAACTTATTTCTAAATACCCACTTTGTTCCAATAACATTCTTGTCCTTTGGTCTAGGTACTAGTGTCTAGGTTTTGTTCTTCTCGATTTGTTCAATTTCTTCATTCATGGCCTGTGTCCAATATTCATTTCCTAAAGCATCTTTCACTATTTTCAGCTCAAATTCACATAATAAACATGTCTAATTTTTCAATTTTCTTCTTGTTATGACCTTTGATTCTTTATCTCCAATAATTTGATATGGTTTATGATGTCTTATTACATATTTTTCTAGTGTAGGCTCTAGTCTTCTTTTCTCTTGATGTTCATCTTCAGATTCATCATCAAAATTAATTTCAAGTTCATTTTGTGTCTCTTCTTCTTCTTCCTTGGCAGTCTCTTCCTGTTGCTCAACAACGTCTTTTTGTATCTTGACATTTTCTTTCTATTGCTTGACATCATCATTCTATTGTTTGGAAGTTTCTTTTTCTGGTTCAGGCACACTGTTGGGCTCTCCTTCGTTCATATAAATGAAATATATGTAATATTCAGGTTCTTACCTGCATTCCACTTCATTATTTTATGCATATTCATCAATTCTAGTATTTTCACTTTCAACAACTTTGTTAGTGTTAGAATTCAAACACTTATATGCTTTTCTCTTGGTGGAATAACCTAGGAATATGCCTTCATCACTTTTAGCATAAAGTTTTCCATTTCTATTTTCCTTCAGCATATAACATTTTCTCCCAAAAACTTTAATGCTTTTTTACATTACATGCATAACCATACCATAACTCATAAGGTGTAATATAAGTACCTTTCTTGACTTGTACTCGGTTCAAGGTATAGACTATTGTACTTATAGCTTCTCTCCAGTACTTTTGTGCAACATTCTTTTCAATCATCAGTGTTCTAGCACAATCCATTATTGATCTATTCCTTCTCTCGGTTATGCCATTCTGTAGGGGAGTCCTTGGAGAAGACAATTGTATTTTAATTCCTCTATCATTGCAGAATAGGTTGAACTCATTTGATATAAACTCTCCTCCTCTATCAGATCTCAGACATCTCAATTTCTTATATGTCTCTTTTTCAACTTTTTCCAAATACCACTTAAACAACTGAAAGGCATTAATTTTTTTTGAGAAACATTACAATCATCATTATAGATTAATCATCAATAAAAAGTATGAAATATTTATCACCCCAGTATCTTTTTACACCAATAGATCCACAAAGGTCAGTATGAACCAATTCCAAAACATTATCAGAAGTATAGGTTTTCCTCTTGAAACTAGACTTTGTCATTTTGCCCAACTGACATTTCTTACACATAACATTACCAGGTTTCTTCAATCTTGTTAACCCTCTTACTCTTTTCATCTTACTAACGTTTACCAAATTGTCAAAGTTCACATGACATAACCTCTTATTCCATAACCATATATCATCATATTGTGCAAACAAACATGTCTCATTAGATAAATCTAGATAGAACAAATTACCTCTTGTTTGTTCTCCACTTCCAATCAGTTCACCAGTAGCATCGAAAATCTTAGATTTTATATGATGAAACTCAACTTGGTATCTAGAAGTATCCAACTAAGAAACACACAACAAGTTACAGTTTAATCTTTCATCCCAACAAGCATTGTCACATATGATCTTATCAGTCAATTTTATTGATCCTTTTCCTTTCACTGGACATGGTTTTTCATTACCAAACTTAACACTACCACCTATGCAATAGTTTAAGGTTTCAAATTTAATTTTGTCACCAGTCATGTGATGTGAGAAACCATTATCAATTATCCATCTATCACCTTTGCTCATATAAGAAATAAGTGCAGTTTTCTCATCTTCATTAGAATCATCTTTCATAGCTACATAAACAACTTCTATATCACTGTCATCAGACTTATCAGATTCACAATCAGTTTCTTCTTCAGCAATATATCAGGATTTCTTACCTTTTTATTTATAGTCCTTATAATTTTTGAAATATTTTTCATCCCTTTTGTCTTTATACTTTATTTCTCTTCTTTCATCCTTTTCATTCCTATCAGGACATCTTGCAACAATATGACCAACTTTGTTACATGAAAAATAGATTATAGGAAGTTTACCTTTGAATTTTCCTCTTCCTCTTGGTAGTCTTCTAGCCATAAATACTTCAAGTTCATCAAGGTCTTCATCAGAAGTGTCAATTTTTCTATTCACATGTCTTTCTTTTCCTTTTCTTGATTTATGAAGAATCATTTTTGATTTAAATGCAGAATCAATATGGTTAGGAGTGAAATTATAAAAAGTTGACATCTCAAAAGCAGTAGTCTACCAACTAGACCTTCTAGAGTTAAGTTGTTACCAGGAGTACATCTTTGTTCTTATATAGGAGATACTCTAATAGCATATATAGGAAGTAAGGTTCTCAGTACCTTGCTAATAATAGTATCATCACTAATAGTTCCATTTTATCCTCTAATAGTATTTACAACCTCCTTAACTCGGCTACAATATTGAACAATAGTTTCACCATCTTGCATTCTCATCTCATCAAACTTACTTGTAAGGATTTTAGATTTTTCTCTCAGTACATTTGTATCACCTCCATAGATAGTTTCCAGTGTATCCCACATTTCTTTTACATTTTTGCAATCTTTTATATCTTCAAATTTAGGATAGCTTAGGGCTAATGCAATCTCCAGCATTGCTTGGTTGTGTTCTTGTTTTTCTTTCATCTACTGAGCTATCATAAGTGCAGATATTGTTATGTAATCATTTTCTATATAGTATTTTTCTGCATTTCCAATACCAGCTAGGTGTAGTTTCATCAAACTTTTCCATGTAGGTAAATTCTCCTTGTTTAGCCTTGGTACCTCCTTTTTATACATCTTGATCTTTAGCTTCAAGTACCTTTAAACTTTTCTCTACAAGCATAAACAATAGTTCTGATACCAATTGTTATAATGATTTAGAATAAATGAGAGGGGGGAGGGGTGAATCATTTATCCAAGGTCTAGATGTACCAATTAAACTTTCAAACACTTCAACTAGCTTAGATCTACTCAATAATCTATTCGGTCTCTATAGCATATAATCAACAATATAAACTTACAATTTACTGCCCTACTGTAATAAACTTGGAGAATATAAAATTTTTAATATTACAACACATCAAATAAAATTCACACAAGTTTGACACCAAGATTTAATGTGGAAACACAATATGGGAAAAAACACTCGTAAAATGCTACTAAATTTTCACTCTTTTGAAGTGAGCTCTGTGTGGAGCCAACCTGGTTAAAGGTTACAATACACACTCTTATATGTGACCCGGTTACAAGATTTAATAAACCTGTTAAAAGTGATCCTTGTTAGAGGGCTTAGACCATTCCATTAGAATATCACATTAATTAAAGGATTTAACAATATGACTGTTAGGTCAACCTTGTTTAAAAGGATTTTGCAACTGATACAATGGTTAGAAATTAACAACAAATTGTGATCTGAAACATACAACTCACTTTGCAAATATAGATCTAATTATAGATCAAATGTTAATTCATTGAATGGCCTTCATTTTCATCTCCATTTCTAATCTTTTCTTCAATCTCTAATCTCTTATATGATTGGAAATCCTTCAACAGTCACCACTGTGCAATCTTGTATTGCTCTCTTCAACCTTCTCTTCCTTCTACTTAGATTAGTCAATCAACTAAATTCACCGCATACCACCATCCCTTCATAACCTGCAATTAGGTTAATCTTATACATATCTGATCAAGTAGGTCGATCTATGTTGCTTAATCATCATCGTAGATCTTAGGTTTAGGTTAGATCCAATGAATCCTTCCATGTTTTTTGTTTCCATCTACATTGTAGAATACATCCTAAAACTCCTTCTTGAATCTATACATAAAAATGGTTAAACATAAATTAAATGATCATTTACTTCTCCACAACAATCATTCTTATCTTAAATATACTTCACATATCCCAAGAAAGTCAACTATACTATTGGGATCTCAAATATTTCTCAAACTGTCATAATAATGACACTCAGTCAAAACTGTGCACTATCACTTGATCATCTCTGTGTAACTCGGTAATTCTTTGACACTTGATAGTTATTGATGCTCGATCAACACTAAAATTTTCTTGGCATGTACTGGTGGTCGGTCGACACTCACATCACTCGACATTACTCGACACAAATTGTTTTGAACTTATTTTCTTTAATCTTCTGCTTTGTAACTTAGTCAAGACTAATCTTGTAGTTATCCAAACTTCACTTAGATTAGAATAAATAATATATTACCTTGTCAAGGTGCGATCTCATCAAGTACCCATTGTAGTTTCACATAACTCAACCATTCACTAGGTATTCTTGTTATCTCTCATTTTCAAATATTCTTTGTCAGTAAATTGATATGGCACTTTATAAGATAGCAATTGTCTTACCAGTTAAGGTTTGACATCAATGGAAATATAACAATTATTTCAATTGTAGTTTTGAACAATGTTATCAAAGTTCACATGAAAAAATATCTTGTGCCCAAACTAACTATCATCAATCTTTGCAATCAAACATCTATTCTCTAAATTGTTCAAATGAAATACATTACCTCTAGTCTTTGTACCTGATGAAATCTCAGTTCCAATACTTCCAATGATTCTACACATTCCATTCTTGAATTACAAGTGATATCCCTTATTAACTAACTACCCAAAACTCAAAATATTATGCCTTAAATAGGTTCAACATATAAAACATCATCAGTATTACTCTTACCATCAATTGTTATTGAACCTCTTCTTTTATCAAACATGGAGCATTGATACCAAATCTAACTTCTCCACCATCATAGTCTTCAAGCTTCACAAATTTTATTTTGTCTCTAGTCATGTGATGTGAACATCCACTATCAATAACCTAGCCATCTCTCTTATCCACATGTGAAACCAAGGCTCTCTCTTCATTAGGATTGTCATCTCTGATAGGAATGAACACAGTCTCATCTTCACTCTTCTCAAATTCATCATCGGTTATTCCTTCATCAGATACATAGTAACACTTCTTCTGATAGTTGAGCCTGAACTTCTTATGCTTATTCTAAGGTTCTTTTTCAAGACATCTAGAAGCAATATGACCAATCTTATTATATGTAAAACATTTCAAAGACAACTTTCATTCATACTTACCAGATCCCTTAGGTAGTTTCTTTGCAAATAGGTCTTCAAACTCTTCAAGCTCTTTTTATTATTTCTAAATTTGTTACCACTTCTTATCATATCTACCAAGCTTAGATGAACTTTCACCAGCATCATATCTTTTCTTATCCTTATAAATAGTAGCTTTAAATGCAGACTCAACTTGAGGAAATCTATCTCCAAATTCACTCATTTCAAAAGAAGATAACTTACCAACCAATGTATCTCTTATTACAGTAGTCATAGTTCTAATCTCTTCAATAGAAACAACTTCATGATTGTAAGCATGAGGCAAGGATCTCATGATTTTAGAAACAATCTCACTCTCATCAAATTTTCCACCAATGCATCTGATTCCACAAACAATTTTGGTGATCTTATTCATATAGGAAGTAATGTTCTCATCTTCTCTCATCCTCAATGTTTCATATTTTATTTTTAGACTCTATATTGGCTTGCTTCACAGACTCATATCCTTCATATAATGTCTCCAACTTTTCCCATACTTCACATGTAATCTCTAATCCCAAAAATTTTGTATACTAAGAATAAGGCAGGGCACTCTTCAAAGTTTCTTTTTCTCTCATATTATACTCAAATTCTTTCTTCTCATCAACAGTCATGTTGGAGCTCTAGATTTTTGCCACAATTTGGAGTCCTATATAGTGATAAAACTCTAAAAAATGGCATCCTAAACTACATGTCCAATAATTGATGATATGATAGAGTACATGAAATGGGATACAAAAATATATTACTTTTCAATTAAAAGTTGAGGGATTGGGGAAGGAAGCTCTGTGACAGGAACAATCAAAATTCTATAAGCAAAGGTTTCAAACATGCTGGAATTTTGACCTGCTATAAAGATGATGTCGATAGAGAATGAAAATGATCAAATATTAAAAATCTAAAATAGACCTAGTTTAGAAAATCAAATTTCCTATCTCCAGTAAAAATTTATGTTCATAAAATTTGTTTTGGATTTTTTACCAAAGCCAAATTTGGAAGATAGGTAGTTATTAGTTTGTTTGTTGATTAGTTTTTTCAAAAGAATTTTTAAAATTTTAACATAGGGTGGTGTATCTTCACCCTAAAGGGGTGTGAAAACTATTCATCCAAATATATATGTGTTGTAAAATATTAAGGTAAAAATCATCATCAACAATGTAAAAAAATTATTATTTTGTACTGCACTTTTTGCAAGCGATCTATTGTACAGAAGACTTTATGAAGCATTAATATAAATTAGTATTTTGTCTAATTTGGATTTATGGATTTGATCATTCCTTATTGATCAGTCCTTTGTGATTTTATCTCTAGAAGATAAAGCTTCTTTAAAACTTTATGTTTGGAAATTAGTCTCATTATTCTACAATTTGATCATTAGAATTATTAGGCAATATTAATTCTATCTTATTGTGCTCATTAAGCTTGAGTTAAATTCAATAAGACTGATTGTAACATAATAAAATAATTAAATACATTGAAGAGGAGTAGTTGATAGGAGCATTTGGGTGGTGTTCTCTGTCTCACTTAGTTGTACGTAGGATTAAAGAATGAATTATCTCTATTTCTCAATAGAAGACAGACACTAATCTATTATCCTTAAGTTGAAGTCTCTGTTCGAGAAAATTACAAGAAGAAAGAAGTCATTAGTATTCATTTCAAACCAAATAATATATTATTTTAAAATATTCTTTCAATAGCATCTTGTTAAAGCATTCTCATAGAATTCAAGTATTTAATAGTTGTTATAACCATAATTCAATTTATCTCAAGAGTTCACTTGCCATCTTGAGAGATGACCCAACTTTAATATATAATTATTATCTGTTATAAAAAGCCTTAAGATAAGATGTTTGGTTCAAGTATAGGATCACCCACCTTGGTTCTGTAGACCCTAAAGTGTAGGGGAGGAATATCATAATCAATAACTCCCGTTCGTTGGCCAAGATAGTTGGATAATCCCACCATTGAGTAGGCAAGCTCATAGGATTTTCAATTTGTTGATTTGGGAACCAACAAGTCACAGGAGAAAGATCAGTAGGAGGCTTGTAATATTTATTTGTAATAGTCCAATTTTCTTTACTAAGACATCTCAAGTGTGTAATCATTTGGTCCTTCCATATAGTATAATTTTTTCCAACAAATCTCAGACTCTCCTTCTTAAAGGTTGACATCCTGGATCTCCTCAAGTGGTTAAGATTCCCAAAGAGGACACTAGTTGTGATACTAATTGTTAGACCTTAAGGAGCACACACAATTGAGAGGGGGAGGGAGTGAATCAATCATGTCACAATATCAACAAAATTTAACAAACTAAAAAACTTTAATCTCAGATCTTAATGATAAACATGAAAGAAAGATCATAACACAGTAACCAACACATAACGCCAAGATTTTTTTATGTGGAAACCCTGTTAGGAGAACAATCATAGTGGGGATGGAACCCTCAAGATGAATGCACTCTATTCAAAGTACTATACCCTATTAGGAGTATTACAAAGGGAAATGCACAATGCATTTAGGCACACTTCCTAGAGCTCACTACTTAAATACAACAAGGATCTCCATCCCAAGGAAGGCCCACTAACTTACATAAATATTTGATCTCAAATCATGGAGGACATATTGTACAAGCTCATGAATTAAAAAACAACATCTCTGACATGCCAAAATAGTTCCAATGAAGTACAATAAATATTTTCCTCAATTGCAAATTCCACACATACCTCTTCTCTTTAACATCTCACACTCTCTCCCTCTCTCTTTCAGTTAAAAATGATTACATATATACATTACATCAATTTATCTCAACTAGGTTGACCAAGGATCTGATTATTAAAACATTAATATATTGCACCTCAATACTCAATACGATGCATTGAATGTTGGTTAAGACATAGAAATGATCCATAACAACATCTTAAACATGCTCTAGATCTGTAGATCACACCACAAATCTGTTGGGTCTCAAAATTGTAGTTTGGGGAAAGAGTACAAGTTTACAACACCGAACATACAATTTTGGCCAAAAAATAGGAATAACCCCATATGGGCTAATTCCTCTGCTCTTTTGATCTTATCAGGATCAGGGTGGGTATGCCCTAACTATTTAAAAATATAATTATGCCCTACTCCTACTACCATTCTACACCTTTGAATCCTAAAACATCATCACTGAGTAAAATAGAATCTTTGTCTTTATTTGATGATGGTTGTCCATGACTTGTCTCAATCTCATGATATCATAAGGATTCTTTATTATTTGAGCACTCACGTAAAAATTTCTGAGATGACACCATTGTTGTATCATCACCTAATTAATTTTGTCAATGCCAATTTATCACTTTTATATTTAGGATTTTAGTTTAACCAAATTTAATTCCCATTTTAAGAAACCAGTTAGATGAGGAAATACATGACAACACTTCAATTTGCATCCCCATTTGGACATAAAACCAAATAAATAGAGTGATAATTAACACAAGAGTTGAAAGTATTCTTTGAAAAATGAATTTCAACAATCATAAAGGAAATTGCTCACAAAAAAGGGACCCATAACACTCTGATAATAAAAAATTATATCATATTATGAACAACCACCTTAACATTTCTTATAGTTTATATCCAACAATTTGTTTCTCATCTTTTTCCTTTTCCTTAACCCTATTTATAATACATTTGTGGTTTACCCTATGTAGGTTAACATTTCACAAATTGTCAAAAATATAATCCTAATTACAAAGGTTAACATTTATAAAAACCCTACAGATTCTTGGTCGTTAAATATTATCAAAAAAGAAAAGACTATTTCATAACAACCTTTAAAAAGTGGTGATTAGTTGATGTGAAGTCCAACAAGTAATCATTTCATTTCCTCCTGGAACAGCTCTTGGTCAAATTCATGCTCCTCAAAATAACTTGCAACTCTACCTTTTCCTTCTCCACTTCCAGCTCAAACATATCACTTTGGTATCTGACATAGCTAGTAGAATGATCCCATGCTACAAATATGGGATTATTTAGAACATCATGTTGACCTTCTTCATCGAAATCCAAATTTGGTTAGAGAAAAAGCCATGTATTCTCATTCAACAACCCCTCAGCTACTGGAAGACCCATTTTGATATCTAAAATTAGAAAGTGCATCTATGTTATACAAATTCACAACTAAGAACATCTTATAAATGGATTATTCACTAACTTGGTAGCCATATTAACTTTTGAAAGAATGTTTCACATAAGGTGTCTTGCCTAGGAAAAGAAATAATAATAAATGCTGATGAATTACAACTCATCTCTCGTAGAAATTTCCCTCCTTGATGTCTAATAAAAAAATCTTAGCTCATATTATATACTAGTGAATGATTGAAAACCATTGATAAGCCTCATTAATATCCTTAACTATAGATCTTACATTCAACACCTTTGTGATATCAAAATTATAATCCTCCTATCCAATCAGCACTGACACATACCATGATTTTGCACCACCCTAGAATCACATGATGTGACATAGAGAAAAAAACATTGTGGTGTTAGAATAGTCTCAAAGGATAACTAAGAGGGGGGGGGGGGGGGGGGGANGGGGGGGGGGTGGATCAGTTATCAGTAACTTCAGTTCCTTTTACTTCTTTAACTTTAGAATAAAACAAAGTAAATGCTTAATCAGATAACATAGTAGTCAACACACAATTTGATTACAGGAAAACCAAATGGTAAAAACCCCGGTGGGAATTAACACCCACAATAAACTATACTTGTTTGTAGTAATACCTGTTAGAAGATATTTCAACCCTGTTAGGATTTGTACATTACAATAAAATAAGTATACTGACCTGGTTAAGGGTCAGACCCTATTAGGAGTCTTTTACAAATAACCTTTTTAGGGGTGGTGGACTCACTGTCCAAAAGCTCACTGCTTGATGGTGAAGGCTACAACCTTCTGTATAACAGATATGCACTATATTTGATGATGAACTATAGAGTATACCTACTGTCTTGATCAATTCCAGTGTATTGCAATCTTTCACTTCTTCTTCACATAGACTCTTGATGAATGAACCGACTCTGATAATCTGCTATGTACATCTTTCTTATCTTTTCATGTCATTCACACTTAGCATGTCACCTTTGACTTTCTATAAGTATCTTCCTCATAGTATGAGATCATGGGACCTATAAGAAAACTCTTCATAACATCCTTGTCAGCCCTACTAAGCACACACGCATTATTACAACTACGCAAGTATAAACCAAATAGATGCGACGCTTCACTAAGTCGGCCTCACCAATTTAACTATAACTTTACAATCTTCTTGAAACACGTTTGGCACCTTTGGATTAATATCATAAACTCATAACTAATCATGAATATACACACACATATATAGAAGACAGGCACAACTCAAGAAACACGTGATATATGTTGGCCCTAAACCGTTACACTTCCAGAACTGTAACTGCCAATAACATAATTACATAACTTTACTAAAACATCATATCTGGGTCTGTGTGTATGAACATAAAATAATAAACATGTCAACAACATGTATCTATCCACGCAAGTCTTCATATGATCATTCTAATAAGTACATAAAAAATTACTATTGTGTATTATATGTTGTCATCAATGATAAACATATAATCAATCAACTACTCATAATCAAATCTCCAACAATCTCCCCCTTTGACATTGATGGAAACATATGATATCAAAAACATGCTCTATTCATGGTGTCCTCTTTCTTTTACAATCTTCTCAATATCCTCATCAAATATTTCTCTAAACTGTTGCAGTTCCTCTGTCTGTGTTTTTGTTCCATCTATATACTCCCCCAGAGTATATGCTCCCCCTTAGTACATACTCCTCCTTACTATATACTCCCCCTTTGACATCAATGGAAAAGGGTGCCATATTCTTTTAGGTACAGGCACTACTTCAGAAGTAGAGTAGTCAACCATTCATCAGTAACTTACTGATTGATGTCTTTGCTGCTTCTTCTAAACAGACTTAGGAGAGGGAATTACTCCCAACTTCTCCCTAAGATACTCAAAAGTATCCTTTGATAAGGGCTTTATGAAAATATCTGCCAACTATTCTTTGGTGTTCACATAGTCCAATTTTACTTCTTTGTCTGTAACCTTTTCTCTTAAGAAATGGTACTTGATCTCTATGTGTTTTGTCTTTGCATGCATCATAGGGTTCTTAGACATGTTGATAGTGCTAGTATTATCACAATGAATAACAATAGGATAATCAACTTGAATGCCAAATTCTTTAACCATCTGCTTGATCCAAACCATGGTTGAGAAATTTAGTGTTGCTGCAACATATTCAGCTTGTGCTGTTGACTGAGAAATATAGTTTTGCTTCTTGCTTATCCAAGAAACTAACCTGTCTCTAAGGAATACTGCTCCTCCTGAAGTGCTCTTCCTGTCATCAATACATCCTACCCAATCTGCATCTGTATACACATGAAGCTTTATATTCTCTGATTTAGGATACCATAAACCATAGTCTATAGTTCCCTTTAGATATCTGAATATCCTCTTGACTACCATTAGGTGACTCTACTTGGGTTTAGCTACAAATCTTTCAAAAATGCCAACTGTATTAGATATGTCAGGTCTAGATTGAGTTAGATAAGTGAGTTTACCAAACATATATTTGTACAATGTTTTATCAACTGCTGTGGAATCATTATCCTTTGAAATCTTGCTTCATGTTATCATGGGAGTGCATACTAGCTTAGAGTCCTCCATCTGGAAGGTCTTTAATATTTCCTTCACATATTTTGACTGATTAATGAATATACCTTTGTCTGTTTATTTTACATTCAGTCCCAAAAAGTATTTTATAGGACCAATCATACTCATTTCAAATTCATTCTACATTTATTTTGCAAATGTTGTACTGAGCTTGTCATTACCTCCAAAGATAAGGTCATCAACAAACATGGCAACTAATAGTAATCCATCAGGTGTCTCCCTTGTGAATAGGTTATAATCTTCTGCTCCTTTCTTGAATCTAATCTTGGTGAGATAACCATCAAGTCTCTCATACCAAGCTCTTGGGGCCTGTTTAAGGCCATAGAGTTCTTTCTTCAATTTGCATACCATGTCTGGTTCATCTGAAAGATTAAATCCTTCAGGCTGTTCAATGTAGACTTCTTCATTCAAATCACCATTCAGAAAAGTTGATCTTACATCCATTTGATAAAATTTAAAGTCCTTGAATGTTGCATATGCCAAAAATAATTTAATGGCTTCCAGTGTTCTTACAGGTGCAAATGTATCAGTGTAGTCTATTCCTTCTCTCTACGCATATCCCTTGCATACCAATCTTGCTTTGTTTCTTACTACTATACCATCTTCATTCATCTTGTTTCTAAATACCCACTTTGTTTCAATCACATTTTTGTCACTGGGTCTAGGGACCAATTCCCATGTATCATTTTTAATTATCTAATCTAATTCTTCTTTCATTTCATTATTCCAATCAGAATCATTACAAGCATCTTCAACACTTAAAGGTTCAATTTGTGAAAGTAAACATACCTCTTCATCCATTGCTAGACCTTTTACTTTAGACCTGGTCAAAACACCGCTTGTAATACCCACTCATGTTTTGCTTTTTAGTTTAGGATGTTGTACTCTTTAGGCATTGGTTTCAGTTGTTTGGCCGAATTCTTTTAGGCCACATTTCATGTGAGCTGATATTATTTCATTTGATGATGATACTTGTTTATGATGTTATGATTTTACCTTATGCATAGA
>MU225736.1:1313781-1326648 GCA_018584345.1 Thuja plicata
TTATGATTTTACCTTATGCATAGATAGATGTGATGATGTTATCATGTTGATTATTATATGTCAATTTCAGATTATGATATACTTACCCCATACTCGCATGTGTATGGTTGTCTTATATGTGAATGTATTGGTTGATGTGTTGTTGTGGTCGAGGATGGAGATGTAGTTACTTGCTTCAGCGAGATCCACATGTTCGGATGATCCCTATCATTGTTTGCGATATTATATTATGTATGTACATGCATGTTCTCTGATGACAGGATTGCAAGTACAGGGCATCATCTTCCCTGAATTGGTAGGAGTGAGCGTGCCCATAAATATTCATCTCAATGGTAAAGAGGGGAGGTAACATACAGATCCAAAACCCTAACCTAAGCCTAATTTTCCTAATGTTGGATGAGTTTCAGTATGACTACCTTATCCGGATTTGTCTAGCTTGATTGAATTTGAATACCCTCTCTCTTGTGTTTGTGTGTGTTCTGCTTGATTATGCTTTCAGGTGATTTTTGGATTGTTGAGTGTTTTTCCATGTTTATTGGATTATAGTTGAATTAATGATTTAATTATATCCTAAGTTTATTTTAAATAATTAATTAAGTTGAAATATTTGAATATTTTGATTTAATTAAATATTTAATTGAAAACTATATTGTAGGTGCTTATATGATTAATTAAATAATTAAATATTTGGTTGCATGCATTATTGTGACATAAATATTTAATCTATTTAATTAAATATTGTATTAATTACATGTGCATAATTGTGTTGAAAAAGTATTTCAAATTCAAAATATCTTAACTTGTTATTAGGAGTCTAAGTTGAGTTGTGACAATAAAGCATATTTTATTTAATTAATTTGGATTTACTTTCAATTTTTAAGTTGAGTTAAATTAGGGATTGACTTGGGAGTTGTCATTCACCTTTGCATGTTTTGGAGAATTTGAATCTCTTTAGGGGAAATTCGTCATTCATTCTCTCATAACAGGTTTTTGAGAATTGGAGAGCTCTTGGTGATTTTGGGGTTTTTGAAGAATTATGGATTGTTGTGGATCTTGGTTGCTTCGAAGTTTTCAGAATTTTCTATTGCTTGTGTGTGTGTGTGTTTAGATCTACATTGTTGTCAGATCTGTGGTTGAATCAGGATTAGAGGCTTCCGGGTTTTCTATCTTCCTCAAAGGCACAGTTCATCAGTTCTTGCATTGGATTCTAGGTAGGTTTTATTCCTCCATGTGTTGTTTTTAATTTTGTAAAATTTGGAGGTTATAATGGTTAGATGGATGCATGTTTGCTATTCTTTCTCTTAGATGTTTATTAGGGTTTTCTTGTTTCTGGGTATCTAGAAAACCCATAGATCTATATTTTCTACATTTTAACTAGACTTGGCATAGTAGGGAAGTGCTGGCAAAATTTTGTGAAGTAATTCACTATAAAACTCCTATAAATCAATAAATCAATTTACACTATAGTCTAAACTATAGGAGAAAGAAAAAAATTAAACTAGGAATAGAATATATTCCTTGAGGAATTTAAATGTTGTTGGGAAAAATTAGCCTCTAAGAAATATACAGGCTTGGGAAAATAATATTCCCACCAGTCAAAAGGAAATTGCAGAAAGGACAAAAGGAGTAAAATTGGATGTATTTACCTTTTTTATGCTTTTTCTATTTTCGGAATTTTTCTCCAAAAAAATAAATATAGACTTGTTTTAGAAAAATGAGAAAACCTAGTTTAAAAAAAAAAAAAGTGTTTAAAGATTAAAAAAATAAATAAATAAACTTAACTTATTTAAGTTCATGCACTGTTTTTAATAAAAGTTCTTTTAAAAAAAAAAATTAAAAACAAAAAAAAAATATAGTGGAGGGGCGGTGGGTCCCACCCCACCAACCCCTACCCCTGCACGCGGTACACTGTACCTGTGCTGCACTGAGAAGCCATGGGACTGCCCGACAGTCTTTGCACTGCCGTGGCAGTCACGGGACTGCTAGTGTAGCCCGTGCACTGTCTATGTGCAGAGAGGGGGGGCCCGCGGGGGACCCGCTCCCCCCAAAAGTTTTTTGTTAGTTTTTTTAATTTATTTAAATTTTTATTTTATAATATTATTTTATTATTTAATAAAAGTTGTAAATAAGTTTTATTTTATTATGAGTTAATTTCAGTTTTTATATTATGTTAATTATTGAGTTTTATTAATATGTATTAATTGTTGATTTTTGCTAATATGATAATCATTAATTTTAATTAATAAAGTTTTATTATTAATTTTAATTAGTATATTAAATGTTAGTTTAAATTAATATATTAATATGTATTAGTATTGAATTTTAGTTAATGGTATTAATTTTAATTATTAAATTTATCATAGTTAGCTACATTTTTTTTAGTGGATACGAATTTTCCATTAATGGTGTTACGAGATTATCGTTGAGGGACTAGTATATATGGTGTCTTTATTTTTGGTCAATTAAATCTATATTATATTTAAGTCATTAGGTAATTAAAGTACATCCCTGGTTAGGTTGATTCAACTACTGTAATGGTTGTTTTAATTAGTCCATTTAGGTGCTAGGGGTAGACCGAATGAGTTTAATTTCAATGTTATTTATTGTGTTGGATTTAATCATGAAATTGGATCTATAAGTGAATGAAACGAGTTTATCGTATGCATGTAGATGGTTTAAGTAGATGAGAAATGTTATCCATGTATGTTCATTTTTCAGTCTTTTAAGACATTTTGTTTTCTATGCATCTGTGTGTTTCTCTTTTTCTTGTATATGTTGTTATCTGGGGCATTAGATTACCTAGGATGTATACAGAGGCTGGGGGGAGTGTTTATCTTTTCTGTTACTTTATGATGTGTGTGCTCTTTGCTATTACCCTAAACTGACCATGATGACCTTTTCGATTATGTTATTGGCTAGTGTACCTATGTGATCGTTCCTATTGTATGGGATACCAATTTGGGGTACACTAGGGTTGTGACCTATGCTAGATCTGTTAGGATCTCTGAGCCTAGGGTAGGTTACCTAGATGCGTAGTAGGAGGTGGCTTACAATAAGTTCTGTGTCCGTAAGAGACTACTGGATTGCTTATTGTGGAGTTTCTTAATAAGTGATAACTAAAGACATACTGAGAGATTAAAATGAATTAATAAGATGTGCCCTCACCCATGCTTGAGTGCTAGTGTAGGCTAAGATGGTTTTGAGAAGATGTTAGTTTCCCTACGAGGTATCTGAAATAGTTAGTGGGCCTTGTCAGTATGAGAGGACATTAGCTCCGTGTATGGTCACGTAGGTGCCGAAATCTATTGTGATTATTTGGGCTGAACTTAAGGGTAGACGTACATGAAGACACCTTCCTTTACACATCCTAGATTTCCTACATTGTCAGTTGCCTCTAGATTAGTGAGTCTTACATTTTATGATGATAGTACATCAGATTAGAGAGCTATTAGGATCCCTTGCTTAGTGGTTATTCCTTGTTGGTTTTGGATATCCGATTGGGATCTGTTGTTATCTCCTCAGCACTATGGGATGGACCTTTGTGGTTCCACATAGACAGGTGGTAGTGATTCTTTATCCATTGAGATTCGACGTCCTTATACCAGGTGCTTGATGGTTTCTTGCAGATGATCTCTTTTGTTCCTTCATCATTTATTATGTAATTTGATTATTGTAATCTTGTATTAGTGTATCACATGTGATACCTAATCTAGAAATTGTAATATTAAGTAGATTAGAGTGATTACCACATACCCTGTGATATGTGCAGTGGATGTGAGTTATGGTGGTTTCATGGTTATCCATGAGGTTTGTAATTATGGTTATGTAAGTTGTATTTGTTATGTTTAATCAGATGGAATCTTTTGTTATGTTGTTATTTGTGTTTTTCTTTAAGTAATTCAATGTCATGGAACCCTTGAGTCATGTAATCTATGTGAGTGTAAGACATGTGTATAAATGGTAATTGCTTCCGCATGAATGTATGATTCTTTATGTTAACTTTAAAAAAAAAATTATTCAGCACACATAGTGACATGTTCTAGGTTAATCTCTCTTGGGTTCCCTAGCAAGGCGTTACATCTGGTATCAGAGCCCTAGTTTCTACACTAAAAACTCTGGAAATTGTACACCCATTAGGTTGTGTCTAGCTTAAACTTGAAACTAAAATATAGACATACAACACATTTGTTTTTAAAATTATTGCTTTATGGTTTATTCATTCTTTAGTTTATGTTTCAAGCTATGTGGTGAGATTTATATTATCTCTATTTGTTTCAGGAATTATGCCTGAGACATGAGAAGCTAGAGGCCATGGTAGGGGTAGGTCTGGTTCCCATGGGGAAGGGCGATAGGCTAGCTCCTCCACTAGTGTTAGACTCGAGAGTGAGCAGCATCAGGACAGGGGTGAGAAGAGGAGGGAGAATCAAGATGAGTCTGGGGGTTTGAATATTAGGTAGATCCTTTAGGCCATCCTAGATCACCTTCCTGAGAGAGATAGAGTGGAACAAGAGGCATCTCATCACTCCCAATAGCAGGAGGAGAGAGAGAGAGATCTAGGAGCCCTCGTGGGAGGACTATATCAGTGGATCTAGCAGTGGTTGCAGCCAACCACATGAGAGACTTAACGCGAGGAAAGGCTATTCCTTTCATTGGAGAGGATTCTGGTTTAGAGGCAGAGACCTGGTTGATTGCTTTGGATAGAGTATTCACAATGCATCCCTTTAGTAGTAATACTAGAGTGAGATACACCGTTATGCAGTTGACACATTTTGTGGCTATTTGGTGGAAGATAGAGGAGCAGAAGCTAGGACTCCATATGGACACTATCACTTGGGAACTCTTTCTCGAGAACTTCAGAGATAGGTTCATGTCAAATTAGTGGAGGCAACAAAGAGCTGATGATTTTCATAACCTTAGACAGCTGACTTTGCCTATGGAACAGTACGAGCATCATTTCTACGAGCTCAAGCAGTATTCTGGATATAGTGAGGATACCGCATTGTTGGTACATCATTTTGTACAAGGGCTTAGTGCTCGCATAGTAGGGGATGTAAAGCTCTTTGAGCCTACAGACCTAAGAGCTATGGTGATTAAAGCCACACTATCGGAGGCTAACTTGGCATTAGGCCATGGAGGTCAGACGGGTGCTCCTACAGGTGGTGCATCTGGTGCTAGGGTTAGAGGTAATCAGTCTCGAGGGACTGGGAACTTTAAGGAACCCCCTAGTTCCTTTGTGGGTAATCATAACTCACAGCAGAAGGTGACTCATCCTCAAGGTCAGAGTGGTGGTACTCGCCCTAGAGATTCTCAAGGTGGTCCGCGCGTCATGCGCAATCAATATAGTCAGCCTGCGTAGAGCATGCAACAAATTTTTGGTAGAGATGATTTCCAGTAGTCTAGTGTGCCCTCCAATGGGAGAGGTGATTTCAAAGGCACTAGATGTTTCACCTGTGGTTAGTTTGGCCACATTATGGTGAATTATCCACAGCGTGTGTCTCATTTTTCTGAGTAGAGACCTGCGACTTCTGAACCTACAGCTGGGAACGTCGATAGATCTCATGGAGCTTATGCAGCTTTGGATTATCATCCTCTAATGTATCATCCTCCTATGATTGATTCTATAGGTAGAGGACCTGCAACTAGGTTTTAGTTTCTGGTAGTGGGGAATGATCCTTAGAGTTCTAACCAAAGAGAGGGAAAGGTCCTATGGGATCTACTTGCTAAGTCATATGTGACTCATTAGGATGCTTCATGTTTATGGGAGTTTATCCCTATTTGTTTCAGACTTCCAGGAGTAAGCCTAATCCTAGGGGGGTGGATGTAATACCCACTCATGTTTTTCTTTTTAGTTTAGGATGTCATACTCTTTAGGCATTGGTTTCAGTTGTTTGGCCGAATTCTTTTAGGCCACATTTCATGTGAGCTGATATTATTTTATTTGATGATGATACTTGTTTATGATGTTATGATTTTACCTTATGCATAGATAGATGTGATGATGTTATCATGTTGATTATTATATGTCAATTTCAGATTATGATATACTTACCCCATACTCGCATGTGTATGGTTGTCTTATATGTGAATGTACTGGTTGATGTGTTATTGTGGTCGAGGACGAAGACGTAGTTACTTGCTTCAGCGAGATCCACACGTTCAACTGATCCCTATCATTATTTGCTATATTATATTATGTATGTACATGCATTTTCTCTGATGAAAGGATTACAGGTACAGGGCATCGTCTTCCCTAAATTGGTAGGAGTGAGCATGCCCATAAATATTCATCTCAATGGTAAAGAGGGGAGGTAACATATAGATCCAAAACCCTAACCTAAGCCTAATTGTCCTAATGTTGGATGAGTTTCAGTATGACTACCTTATCCAGATTTGTCTAGGTTGACAGAATTCGAATACCCTCTCTCTTGTGTTTGTGTGTGTTCTGCTTGATTATGCTTTCAGGTGATTTTTGGATTGTTGAGTGTTTTTCCATGTTTAATGAATTAATAGATTATAGTTGAATTAATGATTTAATTATATCCTAAGTTTATTTTAAATAATTAATTAAGTTGAAATATTTGAATATTTTGATTTAATTAAATATTTAATTGAAAACTATATTGTAGGTGCTTATATGATTAATTAAATAATTAAATATTTGGTTGCATGCATTATTGTGACATAAATATTTAATCTATTTAATTAAATATTTTATTAATTACATGTGCATAATTGTGTTGAAAAAGTATTTCAAATTCAAAATATCTTAACTTGTTATTAGGAGTCTAAGTTGAGTTGTGGTAATAAAGCATATTTTATTTAATTAGTTTGGATTTACTTTCAATTTTCAAGTTGAGTTAAATTAGGGATTGACTTGGGAGTTGTCATTCACCTTTGCATGCTTTGGAGAATTTGAATCTCTTTAGGGGGAATTTGTCATTCATTCTTTCATAACAGGTTTTTGAGAATTGGAGAGCTCTTGGTGATTTTGGGGTTTTTGAAGAATTGTGGATTGTTGTGGATCTTGGTTGCTTCAAAATTTTCAGAATTTTCTATTGCTTGTGTGTATGTGTGTTCAAATCTACATTGTTGTCAGATCTGTGGTTGAATCAGGATTAGAGGCTTCCGGGTTTTCTATCTTCCTCAAAGGCATAGTTCATCAGTTCTTGCATTGGATTCTAGGTAGGTTTTATTCCTCCATGTGTTGTTTTTAATTTTGTGAAATTTGGAGGTTATAATGGTTAGATGGATGCATGTTTGCTGTTCTTGCTCTTAGATTTTTATTAGAGTTTTCTTGTTTCTGGGTATCTAGAAAACCCATAGATCTATATTTTCTACATTTTAACTAGACTTGGCATAGTAGGGAAGTGTTGGCAAAATTTCATGAAGTAATTCACTATAAAACTCCTATAAATCAATAAATCAATTTACACTATAGTCTAAACTATAGGAGAAAGAAAAAAAAATTAAACTAGGAATAGAATATATTCCTTGAGGAATTTAAATGTTGTTGGGAAAAATTAGCCTCTGGAAAATATACAGGCTTGGGAAAATAATATTCCAACCAGTCAAGAGGAAATTGTAGAAAGGACAAAAGGAGTAAAATTGGATGTGTTTACCTTTTTTATGCTTTTTCCATTTTCAGAATTTTTCTCCAAAAAAAAAAATATAGACTTGTTTTAGAAAAATGAGAAAACCAAGTTAAAAAAAAAAGAGTGTTTAAAGATTAAAAAAAAAAAAAACTTAACTTATTTAAGTTTATGCGTTGTTTTTAATAAAAGTTCTTTTAAAAAAAAATTTAAAAAAAAAAAGTATAGGGGAGGGGTGGTGGGTCCCACCCCACCAACCCCTACCCTTGCGCACCGTACACTATACCTGTGCTGCACTGAGCAGCCACGGGACTGCCCGACAGTCCTTGCACTGCCGTGCCAGTCACGGGACTGCTAGTGCAGCCCGTGCACTGTCTATGTGCAGAGAGGGGGGGTCGCGGGGGACCCGCTCCCCCCCAAAGTTTTTTGTTAGTTTTTTTTTTAATTTATTTAAATTATTATTTTATAATATTATTTTATTATTTAATAAAAGTTGTAAATAAGTTTTATTTTATTATGAGTTAAATTTAGTTTTTATATTATGTTAATTATTGAGTTTTATTAATATGTATTAATTATTGATTTTTACTAATATGATAATTATTTATTTTAATTAATAAAGTTTTATTATTAATTTTAATTATTATATTAAATGTTAGTTTAAATTAATATATTAATATGTATTAGTATTGATTTTTAGTTAATGGTATTAATTTAAATTGTTAAATTTATCATAATTAGCTACATTTTTTTAGTGGATACGAATTCTCCATTAATGGTGTTAGGAGATTATCGTTGAGGGACTAGTATATATGGTGTCTTTATTTTTGGTCAATTAAATCTATATTATATTTAATTTATTAGGTAATTGAAGTACATCCCTAGGTAGGTTGATTCAACTACTGTAATGGTTATTTTAATTAGTCCATTTAGGTGCTAGGGGTAGACCGAATGAGTTTAATTTCAATGTTATTTATTGTGTTAGATTTAATCATGAATTGGATCTATTAGTGAATGAAATGAGTTTATCATATGCATGTAGATGGTTTAAGTAGATGAGAAATGTTATCCATGTATGTTCATTTTTCAGTCTTTTAAGACGTTTTGTTTTCTATGCATCTGTGTGTTTCTCTTTTGCTTGTATATGTTGTTATGTAGGGCATTAGATTACCTAGGATGTATACAGAGGCTTGGGGGGAGTGTTTATTGATAGGGAGCCTCCTTGGTAACCTTCTAAGTTTACTTGGAACTCTTGTTAGGCCTCTCCTAGGACCTCTAGGGCTTCCTCAATACACCCTCTACCACTTGGAAAAATCAACTCTTCCCTCCAACCAAGAAGCTACCTATCTTGTCAAAATCACCATTCTTGTGTTCTACAAGAACCTTCCACTCAAACCACTCCAAGCCCTAAACTTACATTTCAATTGTTAGAATTATATTGAGATGATGTACTGAGAGGGGAGGGGTGAATCAGTACCTCTAAAAAATTTCTTGGTTAACCCATTAACCCTTAGTCATCAGTTTGTAAAACAACTTATCTATTTGTTCATCTTTCTTTATGTATATGAAATCATATCATACATTCCATTTGATGTGTAACAGTAAAGGAAACATACATGAAATTTGATAACACATAACACAAGATATGATATTGCAAAAAACTCATGTTAAGGAAGTAAAAACTGTGGTGGGGATTGTTACCCACAAACTTCACTATCTGCAGATAAGAAGAGCCAGTTAAGGCTTACAATTTGGTCACTTCTGATGACCTACCCTGTTAGGAGTATTAGAGTGGAGACCTGTTAAGATCTACTTTGTTTGAAGTTTTTAACAACACTATTAAGTGTGCACTCTGTTAAGAGATTTACAAAGGATGGTTAAGTCCACCTTCTACAAAAGGATTTTAGATGTGATGCACTTGTTAGAGTGCAACTACATAGGTCTTTGATCTGATGATAAATGCAATCTTCAATTTCTGATAAATAGATCCTATAAAGCTCCAAAAATACTATTAATCATCCTTCCATGATTGAGTATTACCTTTATCTACTCGTTGGTAGCCTCTGTGTATTCTTTGATAACTGATATATTTTTTTTGTGATCTTTGCATGAATTCTGCCTTCTGCTCCTTAGATGCTCTTCGTGGCTATCAATTATTAAGAATTCATGTACTCACTATTGAGTATGAACATCTATTTATACTAATCTAGCTTCAATTCTTGATTCATGCATTTACACATTAACTCTAGATTCAAGATATACAACTTGATCTTGATCTGTAGTTAGATATGCTTTAGATCCATTAGGATGCTTTAAAGCATTTACATAAAGCATGCATGACCATCTAGTCTAATTTAAAACAAAAATAAAACTCTATAAATAGATTTACATTGCTTTAATCGATGTGTAAAACTTAGATCCACAATTTGTGGGTTCTTGATCTATCTGTCAGTTCTGATGGTCAGTTTTCTTGATCGTCGGTGTTCCTTTCTTTGAACATGTCATCGGGTATGCTTGTCTGTTCCTATCGGGTTGATTCTGGAAACTGTATTGCTGGTAATTCTTGTGTTCATTGGTCATTCTTATGTTTGCTAGTAAAGCTTGTCACATTTATACTTAGCATTTTTCTAAAAAATTCTTTGTGCTATTGGGTATGCTTGCATTTCGCCGATACTGCTTGTATTCTGTCGGTGATGCCTGATGTCTGCCGGTAATGCTTTCTGACTGTGTTTTTCTTCTGAGTATACTAATGGAAAAATAATGTCATCATGGATTAGCAGGAGGTTCAGGGCTTCAACATACTCCCTTTTTGGATTGCAACCTAGGTTTGAAACCATCAAGTTGGTCCATATTCCCATCGAGTTCTAGATTCCTACTTTCTAGGCCTTGTAGCCCTTTTTGCTAATTAGGCCTCCTAGATTGTAGGAAAATAATTATTTTTGCACTAAAACTTCAAATAACCCCCAAATCTCTTCTAGTAGTCTTCAATTAAATCAAAAACCCACAAGGATTTTCTAGGTCTTAGGGTGCAGTACTATCTGTACACCCTACTTCTTGAAAATGGCTTCTTTCTTCCTTTTGGACCAGTTTGAGGTCTTGGGCTTCAAAACTTGGCATGCTGGATTCTTGGGAACTCCTCCACTTTGGGGAACACCTGCATAACATCATTCAATACACCCATGGCCTTCTTGGCTCATGAGAACACCCCCTGCAACTTTTAAACCAACTGTTATTTGCTCTTCCTAACCGGGCTGTGCATGTAGCTCGCCTAGGGAAAGTGTTTAAAAATAGTTGCAAGTACTTTTAGAGCTCCTCCTTCCACAATCTTGAAGCTCCATGGTCCTAGTCTCCATTCCTAGATCGCTGTATAGAACCAATGGTGGGAAGTGGAGTTAGGTCCACATCCTTGCTCCTTGTTCAGAACTGGACAACAAGCTGTTTGAAACAAAAATAATTTACAAACTACAAAGAAAAGTAACTAAAAACTTAACTAGCTATTTGAAAATCACTACAACATATACTACAATGGATACAATTGGTCACAGTCTTAGTTTCAATCCATGCACAACAAAATAACACAAAAATCCTTCAAATCTGTTGTCTTTACATTCAAAGCTCTTGGCTCCAATATCAAAAATCCGTACAATGTCTTCTCTCCTTTGAAATTAGGGTTTTGTCACCTTATATACTTCCCACACACATATTTCACTCCTATGGGTTCAAAAACCATTAGAACCTTGAAATCCTCTAGACAACAAAATGTTGTTAGCAACTTTTAAAAGTTGCTAATGTTGCATAGCAACATTTTACATTGTTATTGCAACTTACACTTTTTAAGTGTTTCACCACCATTTCAACCTATCTAACCTTAGCTAGACCACCTAGGGTATCTAAGGACCCTAAGAACCACCATGACATCACCCTGGCATTTGATGACATCATCAAGTACAAATCGCCTAATTGAGCCAATTTGAGCTATTTTCACATAACAAAGAGCAAAACTAAAATATAAACTAAGCACTCTTGGTCCACATGACCTTATGCATTTACATTGCCCTACAAGAGGGTCTTTCACACACTCACACCTAAAATGACAAGAAAAACCACCAACTAGCTGGCAGCTCAAGGGTGCTCCTGCACTATACTACCAAGGTTAAGAACTGATGTCACCTCTAGGGACAAGAGCTTAGGATCAATGCCCTACTTCTTAAAGTCATTCTCAGATACCCAAGTAGCCTCAGCCTTTGACATGCCTGCCTACTATATGAGATGTTCCATATAAGTGCCCTTCCTAGTCTTTTTCTTCACCCGAGACTCTAAAATCTTGACTGTTATAGGTGCTGGTGCAGGGGTAAGCTGAACATCTGCTACTATTGCTTGACTATCTAACTATAGTTCAATAAATATTGGTGTAGGTCCCTTATAGGGGACTAAATCATATACATTAAAATAGGAGAGATGGCCAAATCTATTGGCAAGTCAAGTTTATAGGCATTTTTCCCATACTTTGCAAGAATCTTGCAAGGACCAATCCTCCTCATTTGCATCTTGGTGGGGACTCCCTTCTACAACCTGGACTTATTAAGGTGCACCATCATAAGGTCACCCACAGCAAACTAAAGATCTTTTCTTCCTTCATCAACTCTAGCTTTCAACTTTTGTGTAGCCTCTTGGAGCTGCTTCTTTACTTGCTCATGAACTTCCTTCATGGATTGAGAAAAATCATCTGCATATGCACTCCTTCCTTCTACATTTTCCAAGGTTCTCAACTCCAACACACCTCTATGGTGCAACCCATAAACTACTTCAAAGGGGCTTTTTCCTGTTGTCCTGTTTAAACTATCATTGTAGGCATATTCAACCTGTGGTAATATCTGATCCCACATCACTCCATACTCCTTTGTCAAACACCTAAGGAGATTTCCTAGCACTCTATTGATCACTTCAGTCTGACCATCTATCTGGGGATGGTAGGCTGACCGAAATGATAGATTGGTTCCCAATCTTGACCACAAGGTCTTCCAAAAATGACCCATGAATTTTACATCTCTGTCAGATACTATGCGGATGGGTAAACCATGGATCCTTACCACTTCTTTAAAGAAAAAATGAGTAATATGACTAGCATCATGGGTGGTTTTACAAGCAATGAAATGACTCATCTTGCTAAACCTATCTACCACCACAAATATACTATCCAAACTAGACTTAGTTCTAGGCAGCCCAATAATAAAATCCATACTGATACATTCCCAAGGCCTATTAGGAATGGGCAAAG
>MU225736.1:1344560-1374403 GCA_018584345.1 Thuja plicata
GAATGCAACCCACATCATCCTAGAAAAATCATCAACAAACAAAATGAAATACCTTTCTCTGTAGTATGATCTTGTTTGAGTAGGACCACACAAATCTATATGCACTAGGTCCAATTTGTTCTCAGCTAAGTTTTGCTTGCTTCTGAAGGAACTCTTTACATGCTTTCCCATAACACATTCCCTGCATATAGTGTCAATAGTTCTTGCAATACTAGGAAGGCCTTTGACTTCCTTAACATTGCTAATCTTTACTATATTGTCAAAACTGATATGACAAAGTCTCTTGTGCCATAACCAACTATCATCCACCTTTGCAACAAAACAACTTACATCAGAATTAAGCTGAAAAAAATTACCTTTTGTTTTGGATCTTGATGCAATCATGTCTCCATCCTTGTTGTTAATGATGCACTTGTTGTCTTTGAGCTCCAAATGATAACCTTTGTCAAGTAGCTATCCAACACTTAGCAAGTTATGATATAATCCATCAACATATAGAACATCATCAGTCTTGTTCTTTCCATCCAAAGTGATAGAACCTCTGCCTATGATGGGTTTAGGAGTGTTATCTCCAAATCTAACCATATCACCTTTGTATTTGTCCAACTGAACAAATCTATCTTTGTCACCTGTGATATGATGGGAGCATCCACTGTCAATGATCCAATCAGTTCTGATGTCTACTTTGGAAATTAGGGCTAGCTCTTGTTCTTCCTTTTCATCTTCTATGTCCATTTCCTCAAGAAAAATTTCCATGTCTCTAAGGGCAATGAATCCATTTTTATCTTCTCTTGAATCTTCATCAGTCACACCTTCTTTAGCATGATAGCATTCCTTCTTATATTTGGGTTTGTAATCAGATCTAAACTTCTTGACTCTTGTGGGACACTTCGATGCAAAGTGACCAATCTTGTTACATGAAAAACATTTGAATGGAAGTTGTCCTTCATATTTTCCTTTACCTTTGTTTTCTCTTCTAGAAATCATAGCAATGATTTCTTCTAGTTCTTCATCAACTTTTTCTTTCTCATTATGACTAGAAATTTGTAAGGATTTATTACCATGGACTGAGGCTTTGAAAGAAGTTTCACTTTTAGGTTTAGTATTCAATCTTGATATCTCAAATGCAGAGATTTTGCTGATCAAGCTCTCTCTCTTGAAGTCTTGTGAGAATTGCATGGTTTCCTCTAGAATACTGATCTTGTTTTCATAGTCTAATGTTAAAGTAGTTAGAAACTTCTCCATTATATCTTCTTCTGATATTTCTCCGCCATTGTTTCTAATTTCAGAGACTGCTTCATTTATCCTCTGATTGTAATCTCTAATGTTCTCTTCAGGTAACATCTCAAGACTGTTGTATTTCTTTTTCCATGTCTTCCTACGTGCATTCTTTGCTTGAATATATCCTTCAAACATATCTTCTAAATACTTCCATATGGTATATGCTCTATCAATATTCTTGATTTCAGAAAATTCACTGTTAGATAAGGCACTGATTAGGGCTTCTTTAGCAATAGCATTATGTTTAAATATATCCTTTTGTCTGTTAGTAGCATCATTCTTTGCAAGGTCTTTCAGAGATGGAATTGTAACCTCTTGTGTAGAAATTTCAAAGATCTCAAATCCAACACACTATATATGTGTTATCATTTTGTTTTTCCAATCCAGATAATTCTCTCCATCAAACTTAGGGCTTTCTTTCCTGAAGTAAGACATCTAATCAGCCTTAAGCTGTTAGACCTCTTCTCCAAGGCACTTGGCTCTGATACCAATTGTTAGAATAGTCTCAAAGGATAACCGAGAGGGGGGGGTGAATCAGTTATTAGTAACTTTAGTTCTTTTTACTTCTTTAACTTTAGAATACAACAAAGTAAATGCTTAATTAGATAACACAGTGCTCAACACACAATTTGATTATGGGGAAACCAAATGGTAAAAACCCCGGTGGGAATTAACACCCACAATAAACTATACTTGTTTGTAGTAATCCCTGTTAGAAGATATTTCAACCCTGTTAGGAGTTGTACATTACAATTCAATAAGTATAGTGACTTGGTTAAGGGTCAGACCCTATTAGGAGTCTTTTTAAAATAACCCTGTTAGGGGTGGTGGACTCACTATCCAAAAGCTCACTACTTGATGGTGAAGGCTACAACCTTCTATATAATAGATATGCACTATATCTGATGATGAACTATAGAGTAGACTTGTTGTCTTGATCAGTTCCAGCATATTGCAATCTTTCACTTCTTCTTCACATAGACTCTTGATGAATGAACCAACTCTGATAATCTGCTCTGTACATCTTTCTTATCTTTTTGTATCATTCACACTTAGTGTGTCACCTTTGACTTTCTATAAGTATCTTCCTCATATTATGAGATCATGGGACCTGTAAGAAAACTCTTCATAACATCCTTGTCAGCTCTACTAAGCACGCAAGCATTATTACAACCGCGCAAGTATAAACCAAATAGACGCGACACTTCACTAAGTCAACCTCACTAATTTAACTATAACTTTGCAATCTTCTTGAAACACGTTTGGCACCTTTGGATTAATATCATCAACTCATAACTAATCATGAATATACACATGCATATACAGAAGATAGGTGCAACTCAAGAAACATGTGATATATGTCAACCCTAAACCGTTACACTTCCAGAACTGTAACTGCCAATAACAGAATTACATAACTTTACTGAAAAATCATATCTGGGTCTACGTGTATGAACATAACATAATAAAAATGTCAAAAACATGTATCTATCCACTCAAGTCTTCATATGATCATTCTGATAAGTACATACAGAATTACTATTGTGTATTATATGTTTTCATCAATGACAAACATACAATCAATCAACTGCTCAGAATCAAATCTCCAACATGTGGTACTATAATATTAAAGCTTCCCCTTTGTGAAATATCGACAGGTCATTATTTCATGCGTCCCTCAACACACTACTTTCAATATAGCAAAGTATCACTATTTTGCAAGTCCCGACTTTGACAATGTTCAAAATAGTGACAAGAAAAAACTCCCATCTTGTATCATCATGCTTGCTAATTTAATACTTATATATTCCTAGAAATTTCAAAAATGGTCCCAAAAAAATATTTTCAACACACTACATCGCCAAGTTGGCCAAGAACTCGTAATAACATCAACATGCCACATGAAATTTGCCAAATCTAATCACATAACCTGTCATAGAATCCATTCATTTCTCTGTTTTGTTCATCAGGAAACACTAATCAGAAACCATTCTCATAAAAGAAAATTATCTTTCCAGAATCCAAATCATGAACCACTCAAGATAAGGAAACACATCCATGTGATTAATGCACCACCGGGTTAGCAACTGATAATATTTCATAACCAATCCACATGGATCCAAATAATGAAATAGTGTCATAGTCTGAACAACTAAAATAACAGTCTCTGATAAATTCATCATAACTCACTCAAAACATCATGCGATCCTCTACCACTTGAACATAATCAAGTATAGACATCATAGAACACAATTTTACAATCACAACATCAAATATTCACTATAGTAAGCCTACCACAAAAATCATCTCACTGAACATACCAGGAACACTATCTCCAACAGTAGGAATATGTTGACATTAATCACCCAACATAAATTCCAACACATATATTCACAATCTAAACAACGTCTCAACAATCTTCAAAAATTCCAAAAATAGAATAGCGCATGCACTAATTAGGTTAGTGCATTTACCTTATAGATTTACTTTATTTGACAGAAGATTGATTTTTCCTAATTTTGATCTATGTCATTTGGTTTTGCAGGAATACCAAAACACTCCAAGTTAAAGAAAATCATGCAAAAAAATCATGGGTTTTGATCTAGGAAGGATTTAAAGAGGATACTTAATAACTTTGTGTGCTTAGAGTGGGAAAAACATTAAAAATTTATTGATCAAGAAAAAAATTTAACCGATACACATGAATCCTTCAAGAGTATCAAGTTAAATACAAATTGTCAATAGATTCAAGTACTTACTATTAGGTTATAACTTTTGGGTTACTAATCTATTGGTTTTAGCTTGTGGTGTTATAAGGAAATCATTTGTGAAAGATTTACTATTGAATCATTGACAAGTGTTTGTAGGTTTATAAGCATGGAGAGTTACATTGATATTTGATCATTTATCTTGTTTATTTCAATATAAAACATAGATTAATTAATTGGATAAAGGGATCAAGTGTTTTTGTGTCTTTTAAGGTTGAAAGTGGTAGGTATATGATCTCCCCTCTTTTGGGTGATCAAAAATCTAAACCCACCTAAATCTTTGTTTAATTTCAATAGTGTGACTACCTTTAGATAGTTTTCCTCCTGAGTAGCCTATAAGAATGGGTGAGAGGGAACAACCCAAGTGGGGAATAACTAAGGCCAAGAAATCCAACCTACTATAATAAAGATGCAATCATAATAAAAATTATGATTAATGAAATTGTCTGGGAATATCTCTCCTCTAGTACCTTTTTAGGTACACAAAACCCTTATTTATCAAGGGTTGGAGACCTTTGTAATGGGGCTTATACCTTGATGTTTAAAATGGAACCTTTGTAAGACATTGTTTAATCACAAGCCTACATTTTATCCTTGGTGTTTCATTTTTAGTGCACAAGGGTTGGGTTGCCCTTGGAAGGTACTCACCATATGTACTCCCTTGGTAGTGAGGTGTACATTTTTGGATTTCCTCACCAAAAATTGGGAAAGCCCCAAAAGGGATCCCCTACTCATCCACTCCTTGAAGATTCAATAATGTGTATTAGTTCCATTCTCTCCACCAGGGATTACCTCTTTTTAAGAGGGACACTATGAACTATAATCAAGAGTATGAAGTTTGGAATTTTATTTCTAAGTATGTGGTCCTATGAATACTACATTGCATCTAATTCCCTTAGGTAGATTGCTTGATGTGTCTTATTTGTTCAAAATCTATGGAAACTTGGGATTTCCTTTGAGGCCTAGAAAATATAGTTAATGTTTTAGAGACTTAGAGACAATAGTGGTATTGTTTTCTCCTATTTTTATCACTCTACAAAAAATCATCCAAATTGATAACCTACAAATCTCAAAATCCTTGAAAATATGTTAAAAATCCCTAATCGGAGGCATTATAACTTATAAAGGCTTTGTTTCGGTACATGAACCTTACAGAATAATACATTTACTAATTATTTTAGTTAATTTCTATCACATATTATCACATTTTCCTCTTGTTTCAACACATACCATTAAAAGAATAATGCATTCTCAGTCCATAGTAGCACATGCTAGTGATAGGTTACTGCATACTCTTCACAAAGTAGCGCTTATGTCTTAGCACATTCAAAATAGAGAGAAATTCCTGATACTTTTTGAAAATTTCAAAAACACTTTTGAGTACCCCTTTTTGAGGTCCATTAGTTTAGACTATCATAATTATCAAATTCTGAGAAAAATTATCTCTGATAACACAAGTGACAAAATTTCAATTAGTTCCTTCACATAATTATTTCTTTAGGTTGTTGAATCAACTTTGATCTCTGATTTTAAAGATTCATTATCAAGGATCAATCATCCTTCATCAGAATCCCAAAACATTTAGGTCAAATAAGTCTTATCAATAAGGATATATCATTTCCTTATCTGGCTTTTATCACCTCAAAAACAAACTTTGCATCTAAATCATAAAACTTGGAATAAAAATCCAATGTCACTTGTACAATCATCATAAATCAGAACTCACACTCAAAGGGACACTCAAATCTTCAAGGACAAAAAACCTCAGACCAACACTAAATTGAGTACTCACCAAAATCATCTTTTATGTCTGTTCGGACTAGATTGTTATGATTCAAAGAGAAACTAAGACAAAACAAGAATGAAACTTCACAACAAGGAAAGGTACCCCAAATAATGCAAGAGAAAGAAACCATGGATGATACAAAAAATATTTGGGCTAAGTTTCATGGATGAGATGGTAGTGATGAAGATATCACTGATGAACAAGTTCAGGAAGCCCAACAAGGTTTGAGATTCCACAAAATCTGGAAAAGGTCATAGAATCAAACAAGAATAAATATTTCCTAATTTTAGCTCAATTGGGATTCAAGGTTCCACATAATTTTTGATGTAGCACAACTAAAATCTGAAGAAGAAGAAAAAAACCCTCTTGCTATACTTACCAAACAAATTCAAGTGCTACAATTGCAAACACAAGATATGAAAAAGGGGACTTTCACCAAGAAATATTTAATAAAGGACATCTACCCCTTTCCATTTGACAATGGTTTTAAACATGGTACCATTTCCACCAAATGTGGATACCCTAAAATATGATAAATACATGGGCACAACTGATCCCCAAGATCATATTAGATATTTTTACACCATAATCATAGAATTCATCCATGAAGAGACATATTTAATGAGACTCTTTCCTAGAAGCTTGTGTGAATAAGCTATTGAATGATTTTCTAAACTTTTTCCTGGTATCAAATACTTTGAAGAGTTGGTCAAAAAAAATTTCATCACACAATATTCTTATAACATAGAACATGATATTACCATGATTGACCTTTGCAACACTAAAAAAAGGATGGGGAGCCTTTTCTTACATTTTTGCAAAGATGGAGATGGTTCTTTGCTAAATAACCATGCAAAGTTATTGAAAAAGAAAAGATGGACATTTTCATAAACAACTTAACCCATCAAATGAATTTTAGAGTTCAACTACAATTATGTCCTCTATCTTTTGAAAAAAGGATTGAAAATGGGATCACGATCAAAGATTCCTTAGTAAAGAACAGTCAGTTGAAACTCTACAAACACAGAAGAGGCTATTCTAGAAAAACTAGCACAAATACAGCCAAAAAAACAATGATAAGCCAAAGTTTGGGGCAAAAAATAAACATATTATAAATGGTGGAGTTGTAGAAAATAATAATGTGAAACTAAAATAATCAACATTTAATTTGTCAAATAGTCAATCAAACATTAATGCTTAACCAAATAACAACACTCAATCAAGAAACACACCTCAAATAAATCAAGACAATAATAAACCAATAACATCATCATATCCACCAACATGACAATTTACACCTTTGGGAGAATCTCTTCACTCTGCATTGAAAACACTTTTGTCAAAAAACCAATCACACTACATGAAACAATAGAATTTGAACCAATAATCAAGACATTATGGTGGAATGATGCACATTATTTTGAATTTGATAGGACTAAAGGTCACAAAAATAATTATTGCATGAGGTTGATACATGCTGTCCAATTCTTGATATATAATGGCATCATTACTATTGAAGGGCAAAATCCCAATGAATAAAAAATGGTGTTTAAAACACCTTTTATGATTCATGAGAAAGGAGAATCACCAAAAATTAATCAATGGAACAAGGTGAACTATGATCATAAATATGATAGTACCATTAATAATATTATGGTTATGATGAGAGAGTTAACATGATTGTGATTAAAGATAAACAAGAAAATGAATCCACTAATGTGATCACGAGAAATCAAGCTAGAGTCACTTTTAAGGGGGAAAATTCAAAAACATAATACACTTCTCAACAATTCAATATTGTGGATCAATTACACAAAACCCCCACTCAAATATATATTTTAGAGTTGTTGAAACTTTCACCAATGCATAAAGACATCCTAGAACAAGATCTACTAGAAATAAATGTTCCTAAGAATTTGGGTGTTGATCAGTTCCAAGCCATGATGGGACACTTAACTTCACCCTTTTACCTATAATTTTTAGAAGAAGATGATATGTATTCAAACCATCCACATAATCTCCCACTCTATATCAAATTACTAATTCAAAAACAATGAGTGAGATGAGTACTAATAGATGGAGGGTGGGCTTAAATAAGTGTACCCTAAATTTGGTCCATGTTATACAATACTCCGAGGATATAGGAGACCTTAAAATAAGGACTACCATAAAAAACTATGATGATGAAGATAGATCTTCTAGAGGACTTGTGGTATTTCCAATCAGAGTGGGAATTGTTGAAAATAATTTGGCGTATCAAGTCCTAGACTTGAATCTATCTTATAAAATACTCCTAAGTAGATCATGGATACATGAAATGAAAGAAGTGGTATCTACCTATCATTAATGTTTGAATTTTGATGCAAGAGGGTACGAATACGGGGCCTAGGGCACACCCAAAAACCAACCAGCTTGCAGAAACAATGCAGAAATTAACACAACAACACAATGAGAGAAGAGAAATGCATAAATATTTTCATTAATAATTAAAACTAAATAAATGCTAGCCTATAAGGCCTTCCTAGTTATGGCCATATACAAAATAATGTATTACAAATGATCTTCTTACACAAAGATCTCAAATCTTCAATATCTTAACATTTGTCTTCTTTCTCAAAGACTTGCCACCAAACTAAGAACACACAAAAAGAATATATACAAGAGACCAAAAAATAATTCAGCACTCAAAACCCAAAGGAGAGACCCAGATTTAGGTCCACACAGATCCCAAGGTAGACCCCAAATAAATCCAGCCATGAAATTAAATGAAGAAGTTGGCCAACAACTCAAACTCCCAAAATAAACAAACTTGGCAAAGGAAAGGCCGAGAAACAAAGCAAAGACCGAGTGGCTCGGTAAGGCATGACCAAGCGAATCGATAAGGATTCTGAGCAACAAAAGCTAAGAGACAAAGAACAAACTGGAAATGAAATTAAACATATTTTTGGTTGAGAAGGATTGCCAAAGACCCAAGATGCTCCTGCATTAGACACCTGAGGTTGAAAAGAAATGATTCCCCAAATCATGTATCAGGTCCAACCTGAAATGATTCTAACTTAGATTGAGAAATAAAAGATGAGTCCTCAATTGGCCTATTTTTCCACTTTACCAGATACTCCATGTATTCCTTTCCTCTAGTGCTTCTGCAAACTCTCTGTTTCAAGATCTTCTCAACTTCCTCTATCTGCTTCTTAGGATAGTCACTTGGTACTGTTACTTCTTCATTAGGTTCATGGTATTCATACAAGTTTAAAATATTGAAAATAGGTGATATATCCATGTCATTAGGTAATTCAACTTCATAAGAATTTTCACTATCAAACCTTCTCAGTATTTTACAAGGACCAAATTTCTTCATCTTCAGTTTCCCATATGTTCCAATAGGAAATATTCCTTTCTTTAAATGAACCATCACAACATCACCAATTTCAAATGTCTTAATTCTTCTTGATTTTTCTGCATCATATTTGTATTTTTGATTACTTTTCTCCATCTTTTACTTTACATCCTCATGCAATGTCTTCATGAATTCTGCAAATTTCTCTACTTCATCACTTCTTTTCTCTTCACCAACAATGTCTCTTAAATTTGATATACCTCTAGGTTGAGTGCCATGAATAATCTCAAAAGGTGTCTTTCCAGTACTTCTATTTATTGAACTGTTGTATGCAAAATCTACTTGTGCCAACATCAAATCCCAATTTCCTGGTGTATCACCAACTAAACATCTCAATAAGTTACCCAAACTATGGTTTACAATCTGTGTTTGTCCATTAGTCTGTGGGTGAAATGTAGAACTAAATTTCAAATCAGTGTCCAACTTCTTCCAAAGTGTTCTCCAAAAATAACTTACAAATTTACTGTCTCTATCAAAGATTATACTTCTTGGTAATCCATGCAATCTGACAGTATCCTTAAAGAAAAGATCTTCTATGTGTACTGCATCTGATGTTTTCTTACATGGTATGAAATGTGTCATTTCAGAAAATCTATCCACAACAACAAATATATAATCATTACCTCTTGTTGTCCTAGGTAAGCCAAGAAAAAAATCCATGTTGATATTACTCCAAGGTTTCTCAGGGATAGTAATAGGTGTATACAAAATAGTGTTCTAACTTACTCCCTTTGCAACTTGACAAACTCCACAACTTCTCACAAATTTTTGAACATCCTTATACAACTGAGGCCAAAAATACATCTCCTTCAGCAAACTCAATTTTTTATCAATGCCAAAGTGTCCAACCAATCCACTACTATGTTTCTCTTTTATCAAATTAGTTCTCATTGATCCTCTTGGTATGCACAACTAAATACCTTTAAACAACATATCTTCCTAAATGAAATAATCTTCCTACTTACTTGATTGATTTGTATAAAGTGTTTTGCATACTCTCCGCTGCTCTGAAAAATCAGGATCATCTTTATACAAATGCTTCATGTCATCAAAGCCAACAACTTCAATTCTCATTTTAGTCAACAAAGATCTTCTTCTACTCAATGCATCAACAACTCTGTTAGAAACTCCACTCTTATGCTTAATCACAAATGTAAAACTCTGCAAATACTCTACCCATTTCATATGTCTCTAATTCAACTTGCTTTGACTACCCAAATATTGTAAAGCCTTATGATCAATATACAACACAAATTCATTTGGAATCAAGTAATGCCTCTATTTCTTCATGGCTTGCACAATATCATAGAAATCTTGATCATAGACATAATATTTTCTCTTTGCATCATTCAACTTTTCACTAAAGAAAGCAACAGGTTTACCTTCTTGAGTCAACACAACTCCAATTGTACTTCCACTTGCATCACATTAAACTTGAAATAATTTATTGAAATCAGGTAATGCCAACATAGGTAATTCATCAACTTTCAACTTTAAAGCTTCAAAACTCTTATCAGCTCCATTTGTCCATTTGAATTCTCTTTTATCTTCTCTCATTGTTTCAGTCATAGCATTGAAAACAAAACTGAAATTTCTAATAAACTTCCTGTAAAAAATTTCCAATCCATGGAATGATCTTACCTCCGTGACATTTTCAGGTGTAGGACAATTTAGTAAAGCTTCAACCTTCTTTGGATCCATCTTCAAACCATTAGCTGAAATCACAAATCCCAAATACACAAGCTCTTCTTTCATGAAGGAACATCTCTTTAGATTTATCAGCAACTTTTCTTCTTTTAACCTCTGCAACACTTGTCTTATATGCATCAGATGTTCTTCTCTAGTCTTACTGAATATCAGAATGTCTTCCAAATATAGAATCACAAAATTATTCAAGAATTTCTTCAGAACTTCATTCACCAGCCCCATAAATGTATTGGGTGCATTAGTTAAACCAAAAGGCATAACCAACCACTCATAAAAACCTTCTTTTGTCTTCAAAGCAGTCTTCCATTCATCTCCTTCTCTGATTCTGATATGATGATACCCACTTTTCAAATCAATTTTGGTAAAATACTTTTCTCCACTTAAACAATCCATCATATCATCCATCCTTGGTATAGGAAACCTGTACTTCACTATGATTTTATTTATTTCTCTAGAATCAATGCACATTCTCCATTCTCCATTCTTTTTAGGTGCCAACACAGCAGGTACTACAAATGGACTCAAACTTTCTTTGATTAAGCCTTTGTTCAATAATTCATGAACTTGTCAATTAAGCTCTTAATTTTTAGTAGGCGTTAACCTATGTGGTGCTTTGTTTGGTAAACTAGCTCCAGGAATTAGATCCATGTAGTGACTGATATCTCTGATTGGTGGCAAACCATTAGGTACATTATCTAAAATTATCTCCTTGTATTTTGTGAGAAACTCTCCAACTTCTGCAGGAATGTCATCTTCTATATTCTTACATGGTTTGTTAGGAATCAAAGCATAACAAACATCATTTCTTTTCAAATCCTTAACAAACTATCTACCTTCCATCAGACAAACCTTCACAGATGGACATAACTCATCAGTAGATTCTTCAATCAAAAGAAACAAAATTTTCTTCTTCCCATCAACTCAAATAGAATATCTATTCAACCTTTTTATCATGTATAGCATGTCTATCATATTTCTAAGGTCTACCCAATAAAATGTGACAACAATCCATGGGCATAATATCACACAACACCTTATCATAGTACTTTCCAATTTTCAGATTTACAAAACATTGTTCACTTACCATTAATGTATGCTCATCTTTGATCCATGAGATCTTGTAGGGTTTTGGATGATTCATCCTCTCCAACTGCAAATTTGCAATTATTACCTCAAATGCCAGATTTTTTGAGCTTCCACTATCAACAATCACTTTCCAAACTTTGTCTGCAACTCTACATCTGGTTTTGAACAAAATTTTCCTGATAGGATCTTGCTTATCTTTCTCACTCCATAGTATCCTTCAGATCATGAAATTCTTAGGTTCATTGGATGCTTCCTCTTGCACTAAAGCATTTCTTCTACTACTACCACCTTTCTTGCTTGCATGTGTACACTCAAAGGATTTATTTCCTTCTTCACTACAATTGTAATAGGTTACTTGGAACCCTCTTCTGTTATATCCACCTCTGGAATTATTGCCTCTTCCTTGGTATGAATTTTCACCTTTCCATTTAGTCTTTCCTTTATCTTGAGATGTATCTAGATTTGACTTGTCTGGTTTAGATCTACTATTTTTACCATGAGATCTTCCTCTTCCTCTAGGGAATCTACCACCTCTGCCTCTTTGCCTTTGTTCATATCTTCTATTCAAATTCTCTTCATCTTTTAGGGAAAATTGATATGCCTCTTCAATACCTTCCATTTTGATCAAACTGATTTCATTTTGTATGGAACTTCTCAAGCCATTCAGGTATCTTGCAACTCTTTCCACTTCATCTTCAACATGTCGAGATCTAATGTCTAATCTGTAGAATTCCTCAGTATAGTCTTTGACTGATTTGTCCTTCTGCTTCAAACTTTGCATTTGCCAGATTAGGTTAATCTAATAATCACAAGGTAGAAATTTTCCTTTCAATTTGTTAACCATCTTATCACATACCTTGATTTTGTCTTTACCTTTCTTCTTTCTATCCAATTGCAGGTGTTCCCACCATAGGGATGCATGACCTTTCAGTTTTGTGCTTGCAATCTTGATTTTTTTTTCTTCTGCAACATTCTCATATTCAAAATATTTTTCCATCTTAGTGATCCAGTCAATCAATTCAGAAAAATCCAATTTCCCATTGTACTTAGGAGGAATTAACTGAGGTGTGGATTTAAAACTTGTCAAGACTCTCATGAATCTTTCTTCTTCTTGGTCCATCACAGGTGCAGGTGCAGCTTCACCTTGAACCTCTTCAAATTCATCATCACTAACATCTTCAAGATGTCTTCCTCTGCACTAGGCTATTTCAACAGCTTCCAATCTTGCAGCCATCTATCTAAGCATATCAGCTAGACCTTGATCAAAATTTCCTCTCCCATGAACCATCTTGAAACTCTCTACAATTGTAGGTTAGATTGCAACCTGCCACCCTACAAAAAATATCCTTAGAGTTTACAAGAAGGAACCACAGATCTCGACTCACTCTGATATCACTTGACGCAAGAGGGTAAGGATACGGGGCCTAGGGCACACCAAAAAACCAACCAGCTTGTAGAAACAATGCAAAAATTAACACAAAAACATAGTGAGAGAAGAGAAATGCAAAAATATTTTCATTAATAATTCAAACTCAATACATGCCAGGCTATAAGGCCTTCCTAGTTATGGCCATATACAAAATAATGTATTAAAAATGATCTTCTTACACAAAGATCTTAGATCTTCAATATCTTAACACTTGTCTTCTTACACTAAGACTTTCCACCAAACTAATAACATACAAAAATAATATATACAAGAGACCAAAAAAGAATTTGGTGCTCAAAACCCAAAGGAGAGACCCAGATTTAGGTCCACATGGATCCTGAGGTAGACCCCAAATAAATCCAGCCACAAAATTAAATGAAGTCAGCCAGCAGCTCGAACTCCCAAAATAAACCAACTCGGCAAAGGAAAGGCCAAGCAACAGAGCAAAGACTGAGTGACTTGGAAATGCATGACTGAGCGACTCGACAAGGATGTCAAGCAATAGAAGCCAAGAGACAGAGAAAAAACTAGAAATGAAAGTAAACATATTTTTAGTTGAGCAGGTATTTCCCATCAGAGTGGGACTTGTTGAAAATAATTTGGTGTATCAAGTCCTAGACTTGAATCTATCTTATAAAATACTCCTAAGTAGATCATGGATATATGAAATGAAAGCAGTGGTATCTACCTATCATCAGTGTTTGAATTTCCCTTTTGAAGGATAGGAAATTAACATTCTATGGGACTCAAATATGTTTTAATATTGAAACAAAATGAAACTAGTGATAGATATACTTTTACCACATAATAGAGAAGCATAGAGTTCTATCTCTTCCAGTGCAGAAGCAAATTGAGAGACTACTACTCTTAAATATTCAGACAAGGGAAAGAACAAAGTATACTTTACATATAGTTCCTCAAATATAGATAATTCTTTGGCCTCTTCCTTGACAGGTTTGATGAAACAAATCAAATTGAAGGATAAAGGAATGGTGAATACTCATTATCATTTTTAGATTTTCCTATTTCACCTAGATCACATGGGAGGCCATAAACCTCTACACAAAATATTTCCAAACCACTCATGATGTTTGCTGGTACATTTATCAAAGATAGAACAATATCAGAAGAAAAAAAGGACAAATATGTGTTATTATGGCTATGCATAGAAGAGGAAGAAACCCCACAGGAAGTAGGAGCTATTAGATTAGACACTAAACAATATGGAAAAGGTTTATGTATTATGCAAAGAATGGATATGACAAGATTGATCCCATTGGAAAAAGGAAGGAGGGCATAGTAGAACCAATACAACCCATTTCCAGAGGTATCAAAGAGGACAAGGTTAGGATATAAAGAATAAGAATCCAATCAAAAAAAAAAAAAAGTAGAGGCTACACACAAAATTTATGGAGGGATCCAAAAGTATAAGCTTGTAGTGAATCAAATTCAAATGAGTGTGAATGAATTATAATTTAGGAGAAGAATCACGTAAAGAAAAAGACATTGATGTAGTCACAACCTATGCACCTACATTCAATGAAGAAAACAACTCTAGGTCTAGACCACTTGGATTTGAATCAAAATGTATCAATGATAACTCTAGTGAGTAAAATCGAGTACTAAATAATAGAGACAATCTAGAGGATATTATCATGATTGATCTTTATTATATCATAGAAAGTTTTGACCATTTCTCTATCTAGATCATTACTATAGTGGAGCCAAACCAAACAGATGGTTCATTACCTTTGATACTGTACAGTAGAAAATGATAAGCAATGCGAAGATGTAGATCACTCACCAAGATCTAGTATATCATTAGGAATACAAGCCCAACCCTTAGCTGAGAATCTAATTAGCACAACCAAAGGGATAAGGATGCCAATGCAAGATCTAAACCAAAGGGGGATTTGGTATTCTTTTTTTGTTTTTGTTTTTGTGGAGTAGATATGATAAAGAAAGATATAGAAAATATGATATATGAAAATTAGTGCAAGAAAAGAGGAAGGATGAATGAACCTTGGATCAAGGAGAGGAAATATGAACTTAAGATCTAAATTTGATTGTCATCAGAATGTAGGATCCTACTACAACTCCAAAACTAGAACTCTAAGAACTTTGTTGGCTTGCTCTGCAATTTTCATCCAAAAAGTGCAGGGATAAGTTGAGAAGTTAACTTGTAACCAAGAACAAGTTGAGAAGTCAATTTGTTCCCATTATCTCCAAATTGGATGAAACTTTCTGGGTTCTTATGTCTGCACCCGTATTTCCCAGATACGGATCCACAAGTCTTGAAACCTATTCCTACGCACAAAAAAGGAAAATTGTTGTGGAAAGGGTTTTCCCTTGGTCAAAGCCCTATTTAGAAATTAACCTTGAAATTGAATTGAAATTGTGTAAAGGAAAGAAGTATGTAAAGTAATAAGTTATATGATTGATTCACCTTGTATGTAAAACCCTCATGGATCAATATTGAGATCTGTCAAACCCATGAAGATGCTTGTAATGTTCTTTTCATGATATGTAGAATCAAGGATGCCTCACAAATATATAGATCTATGATTTCCACTCCTAGATCATGAATGCATGTATGCTTGATAACCACTTGGAGAATGAGAGAGAAAGAAGGATGGAAGGATCTTCTTTCTTTACTTGTGAATTCCTCTACTTGGCCATCATGGGAGAGATACTTGCATCAAATTGAGGAGATTTCCCTTACTTTAATGGATATTGAAGAAATGGAGACTTGGAGATCTTGAATTGGATGCTTTCCTTCAAATCTTGAATCCAAATCCTCAATTGCACAAATTGAAAACTAGATTGCTTGAATGCTTTCACTCTATCAATTGATTGATTTCATATTATATGGCTATTAAAATGAGAGGAGAAAGAGACCTTTTATACTCATTTCAGGATCCAAATTTGATCTAGGATGACCATAAAATAAGACCTTGGAGAGAAACCCTACAATGAGTCTTGAGGCCAAACCTGGGCTCAAAAACCCAGAGACAATTCGAGAGCTGACTTATACCCCAGGGAAAAATTTAGGATCTCAACTTGTACCCCTTGGGAACAATTTGAGAAGTCAACTTGTCCTAGGTAGAATAAGCCTACGATGTCAGGAAAAGTGAGGAGATGCAGGAAAAACATAAATGCAAACCCCTAGGATCAAGCATAGCAAACATACAAACCTCCAAATCACCAAAATGGGGCTAATAAGTCCTAAAAGACAAGCAATAATGGGTGCTAAATTTTTAGGATGATACAGATACATCGTGAACTTATTGATTGGGATCAAACTGGACTAATTTTGATCGATGCATTTCCCGATGACCATGCCATTTCCATGTATCCCAATGTCGTTAAAACCAAAAAATCTTCCACCAAGGTATTAACTAACATAGCTTTGATTTGAGGGGGTTTCAATCCTTTTAGTCACAAAATAAATGAAACAAATGAAATATCTAATGGTGAAATCCATACTATGGAAGCATTAGATCATGAAAAGGGAAAAATAAAGGACACATATGTTGGTATTGTGATGGATATTGAGGTGCAGTCATAAGGAGTCACTTATTTGGTTGTCATTGATGGAAACTAAGAAACTAAGTCAAGTTAGTACAATGAAACTAGGATAGTACATTGCAACTAAGTCAATATAGTCATGAAATACTATAGGTGAAGTGAAGACACAATTAGTAAGAAGGTAATGCACAAAATTGGCTAAGTCCAGAAGATCGATAGGCTATAAGTACATCACTTTGGTGGCGATTATGGTAGAAGTGGAGTTATGAGGAGCGTTCATAGATATAACATTAACATGTTTATATTGCAGTGTGGTTTCAACCGCAACTCATTTGGTTGATCGGTGAAAGTGTTTTTGTTGTCTCATACATTTAGACAGGTAGAACTCAAGTGTTCTTCAGTAACAATTAGTAGAACATATATCAATGAGCGGTATAGTATGTGCGATGATATCTAATGATATGATGATGTGGAATATGTTGGGATAATGGAAAAGGTGTGTACGGAGAGGGGAGGGGTGAATAAGTACCCTCAACAAATTTTAATCAATTCTTTGTAACCATTGTTTTGTATTAACCGACTGAGTAGATTGAATACATCAAACATATAGTATCACTGCTCAATTGTAAATTCTTGTAAAATAAAAAATACACATACATGAAATTAAGTACTCATGACACTAGTATTTTGGTATCATAGAAAATCCTTGTTAGAAGGTAAAAATTGTGGTGGGGATGAGACCCACAAAACTTCACTACTGCAGTAAATAAAGTAGCATGTTAAAGTTTACAAAGAATTATTTTTTATGGTCTTACCCTGTTAGGAGTAACAATTATATTGATTAGATCTACCTCGTATGAGGATTTAGAAACACAAGTTATGTCTGCACTCGGTTAAGAGATTTATAATAAGACGGTTAAGTCTACTCTATTAAGAGATTTTGGGGTCTATTACAATTGTTAGAGAGTAACAAAAATTTGATCTGAAACATATACAATCTCAATATTTTTGATACATATCCATTAAGTGCATACAAAACATATCACCTAAATGTGAATGATAATACCTTTTTCTCTATTCTTCTCAGTAGCCTTGCCTTAGTTCTGAAAACTGATTTCTGCAATGTAGTCTCTGTCCTTAAAATCCCTTGTCTGATCTTTGATGTCTATAGTATGGAGACTACTTGATCATTTCTTGATCAACATATATTACAAAAATGACATCTATATATTTATATATATCAAACTCTATGACCTAATTAGGGCTTAACAATTACATCTCTACCCTAAGATCAATGGTGTACATAATTTACCTTGATCATCTACATATAGGAGACATAACCAATTAATGTTGTATATCTGTAATTAATGTCCTCCTCAATCATATAAACTGTTATCTAGGCTGGCTAAAAAGTTATTACATAGAATGATGTGCCATAAAAAAATTTTAGGTGACCTCTATTCCACTTGGTTATTGATGTCTCTCGGTGCTCGATGTAGTCTATGTATCTCAGTTATACTATTGTTTAGTTATGTTTTGTAGCTCTGTGTTGTCTACTACTTGGTATAGTCTATCAGCTTGGGTATCACTGTACTTGGTTAATTATGGGCTTGATTAGTGCTCTCAATTAACTCTACACTTTGGTGAATAAAACAACTATCCTTTTGTAACTCTGTTATCGTCTGTCCACTATGTCTGCTTGATAAGTAATGACAACTTCAATGATTTTTTAAAGTTACCATATGTCCATTATATCTTATCATACAATTTGGATGGAAGATAAGAAGCAAATTCAACTGGAACTTGTTTAAAGTTGATCATCATACCTATAATTTCTTCTTTGATTTTGTCCTTGTTCTCGGTAGTCAGATCAAACTAAGCATGTAGCATAGGATGTCCTAATTGTCTAGTTGTGATGATTGCCTCTACAATCTCATCAATAGTCTTTGGTGTCCTATTCTTTACAACCTTGAATTGATCTGGATTGTCATCAGAATCATCCTTGTCATCTTTGTTCCTTGCATATCTTTTCCTTTGTCTCAGTGTTGGATTCTTGGTAGTACCCTTTTGTTTTCTAGTTTGGTATGTAAACTTTGGTGAGGGTTTTGTAATCTTTGCAACACCTTTCTTCAAAGGTTTTGAATCTGTAGTTACCTATTGTGATCTGGTCTGTGGTGGAAACTCAGTATTTATGCTTTTCCCCCTTTTGGCCTTAGGTTCCTTATCTTGTTCTTTATCTGATTTGGTGTCATCAGTATCATGTTCAGGTTCATCATCTTTATATACTGAGGTCTTCTCCTTGGTATCATCTACTGATTTTTCTAACTCTTCATATGTTATAGAAAATTTCCTCTTCAATGTTTTCACAATCTATCTTTTTTCTTCCCATCTTCTGTACTTGTAGACCTATAGATATCCAGGTCTGGGCTTCCTTAAACGTGCCAAATCTCATGAAGTATTCATCAACAGGCTCATTCAACAATTTTTCAATGGCCTCAGATGCAATGTCAATATCTAATTCATATTCTAATGGTGGTAGCCATGCTTTCCTTGGTTGTACTACCTTGATTAGAGTTGTATAAGTGTCTACTACAAAACAGATTTCATCTTTGTACTTATCTACCAATTATAGTGGAATTATAGTCCTCTTTTCCATCCTAGCCTTAAACTTGGAAAAATAGTCATTCATGACTGGTTCAAAATTTGTTCCTAGGCTTGGAATCATATCATTGATTTGCATTGTAACAGGTCAGTTGGACTTCCATTTAACTATACCGACATATGGAAATAAATTCTGTAGGTAGAAGAATGTGCATAGTAGTAGTGAGCCAAACTTATATGTATTTGACCATGTTGATTTGATGGTCTTCATTTTTTCTTTAAAGTACCTCTGCAACATCTTGGCAAGGTCATATTATGCTCCTTTCTTGACAATTTTGTAGGCTATGTCAACAACTCAACAAGAAACATTGTTCATTCTACTAGATTGGAATATTTTGTAACCAATGACATAAGCACTGAACCTCATTTCAGGATCACCGATGCAATTGATCTTCAAACCTCTACCGTCCCATTTGAATCTTGTTAATTTCTATATTTCTATTCTTGTTGGATGCCTGAATACCTTTGATTTATCACATATGGGATAACTTGTCACGGCGTAAAAAACATCCTTTAGTTATTTTCTTGGGCTCATCTAGCCATAGTTTTCCATCATGTACATAGCTTAGAACAATGCAGATCCACTCAATCTTGAATACATTTGGAAAATTTAGGGCATTAGTTAACACTTTAACCTCCAAATGTTTGTGATCTTCCTTCAACTTGCCATCTTTGCATAGTGATTTATAAGTGGAAATAAGTTCAAAGTATCTAATTTCACCTATTTTGCATTGAATGTTGGCATGTACATCTTGGACTAACAAAACCCTAGGTAGGATAGATGAAAACAATCCTTTGTCATCTGGTTGTGTTGCAACCTGTGGATGGATCTTATAGTGGGGCTCTGTGCAAGTGGAGTTATTCACCAAAACAATCTTCTTATCCTTCTCCATCTTTGCTTTCATGGTTTGAGATATCGATGCCATGATTTTTGGTTTAGGGATTGCATGAACGGTGTTGAATAGCTCAAGAATGATAGAATACGTACTAAATAACCTCGTTGTGCTCAGAATGTGCTTAAATCTCTATAGAATACTTAAAAAATTCTCTGTTGTAACTTTTATCTCTTTTCATTGTTCTACTCTATGATCACAGTGTGAATAAATGAGTTCACATCAACCAAATTTATAGAAAATGACTTAGGGTGGTACAATAAATGCTTTTCACCAACCACTCAGTGAACAAACATTATGTTTGGTTAAAACTGATAATGCTTCAGCTCGGTGAGTATACCATACACTCGGTTACCATAGCAACTTGGTTGTCTCTTCACATTTTCACCGAATGACAGTTCTAACTTGGTACATATTAACCGACTCAACAAGATCAAAGTAATCAAAAGTATAATACCATAGTGCATCTCAATTCATGCTAATTTTGGCATATGTGCAATGAATATAGGAACTAATGTAAGATATATCTTTGCAAGATATAGTTCCTTACCTTCTTATATTTCTCAGTTGGAGATGGTGGAGCCACCTAATCCATTAGATGAGGTGTCACCGACTATTGTGCTTGGTCCTGCATTATCATTTGATGCTCTTCTCCACATTTGATTTTTTATCCTCACAATTTCATCATTTGTATTTCCATTTCCATAAGTGTTTATTCAATCGGCACAATCTCTGCTAAAGTGACCAACTTTGTGACAGTGAGAACAAGTCATTCTAGAGTTTGACCAATTTCTAGACTTGGTTCACCATTGTCTCATACACTTGGATTCTATATGCCCACATTTACCACATGTTGTACAACTAGTCCAAGTGTTATAATCACATGCATAAGCATTGCCTTGTCTTCTCAGTTGATTTACCTTTTCTTGTCCTTTAAGGCTTCCATATTTTATTTGTGTTCTTCCTTCATGCTTGTGATGTATGACCTTGCATGTAATAATTTTGACAATATTTATCCATGTATTATTTCTTCTATGGTTTCTTCAAGTTGGATCTACACTCATGTGCTTGATGTCCATGCTTATTACAGTTATAGAAAATGCCATTAAATTTAGGAGGGTTTCTAGGAATACCTTTTACTTTGCTTCTGCAAATATTTGATGTGTGGCCTGGTTTTCCATAGTGATGGAAAGAGGGCTTCTTAGGCTTTAGACTAGAGTATACATTCATTTTTTAGCTTTATTTGATGATTCTCCTTGCTCAGTATACCCTAATTTGGTAATGTTGTTCAGTCTTCTTTGATGGTTCAGAAATTCATCTATTCTCTTAGTGCTTTCTTTAGATCTCTTAATCACTTCATTATGTTGTTGGAAAATCTTCACTTCATTTCTCAGTATCTCATTCTCTTCTTTCAATACACCAATGTATTATATTCTTCTTTGAAGTTGAGTATTCACTTGATTTGCCTTATGATTCATAGAAACCACTTGATTGGTGATCTTAAAGTAATGTTCAGTAAGTCTCGATATCTCAATTTCTTTCTCTTGTAACTTTTCAGTTACCTATCCTCTATCATCAAAAAACATGTTTCTATCTTGTTCATCTTTCTTTGCATCAGTCAAGAATTCAACCATTCTAACCATTTGTGTATCTTCACCGATCGGAAGTTCTTTCAATTGTTTATTAAGTTGTTGATTTCTCTCAGATAGCTTTGATATGATTCCTTTAGATGCATCAGATATGCTACCAGATTCAAATCTAGATGTATCAAATGGGTCATGAATCTTTTCTTCATGATAATCAATCTCATGACAACAAAGTTCCATGTCCTTTCTCTTAATCAACATCTCCCTGAGTTTCTCTTGGGCTTCCTTGTATTGTTCGACATAGATCTGTAGTTGTAACTTCTAATTTTCAATAGTTTTGTCAAGTGTATATCTTTCCATTGTAAGATATTTTCTCTTCAATTATTAAACCTTCAAAAAAAGAGAAATAGCTCTGATACCAATTGTTGGGATAATGGAAAGGGTGTGTACTGAGAGGGGAGGGGTGAATCAGTACCCTTAAAAACTTTTAATCAATTATTTGTAACCACTGTTTTGTATTAACTGACTGAGTAGATTGCATACATCAAACATATAGTATCACTTCTAAAATGTAAATGCTTGTAAAATAAATAATACACATACATGAAATTAAGTATTCATGACACTAGTATTTTGGTATCGCAGAAAACCCCTATTAGAAGGTAAAAACTGCGGTGGTGATGAGACCCACAAAAATTCACTACTGTAATAAATAAAGTAGCTGTTAAAGCTTACAAAGAATGATCACTTTTGATGATCTTACCTTGTTAGGAGTAACAATAAGATTGATTAGATCTACCTCATGTGAGGATTTAGCAACACAAGTTATGTGTGCACTCGATTAAGGGATTTACAATAAGATAGTTAAGTCTACTCTGTTAAGAGATTTTGGGGTCTATTACAATTGTTAGCGAGTAACATAAATTTGATCTAAAACATATACAATCTCAATATTTCTGATATAGATCTATTAAGTGCATACAAAACATATCACCTCAATGTGAATGATAATACCTTCTTCTCTATTATGCTTGGTAGCCTTGCCTTAGTTTTGAAAATTGATTTCTACAATGTAGTCTATGTCCTTAAAATCCCTTGTCTAATCTCTAATTTCTATAGTATGGCGGCTACTTGATCATTTCTTGATCAACATACATTACAAAAATTACATCTATAAATTTATATATATCAAACTCTATGACCTAATTAGGGCTTAACAAAAACATCCCTACCCTAAGATCAATGGTGTACATAATTTACCTTGATCATCTACACATAGGAGACACAAATAATTAATGTTGTATATTTGTAATTAATGTCCTCCTTGATCATTTAAACCATTATCTAGGTTGGCTAAAAATTTGTTACATAGAATTTTGTGCCATAAAAAACTTTTAGGTGGCCTTTGTTCCACTCAGTTAGTGTTGTCTCTTAGTGGTCAGTGTAGTCTATTTATCTCAGTTATACTATTGTTTGGTTATGTTGTGTAGCTCCATTTTGTCTACTGCTCGGTGTAGTTTTCCTTCTCGGGTATCACTATACTTAGTTAACTCTGGGCATGATCAGTTCTCTCAGTTAAATCTGCACTTTGGTGATTAAACCAAGTGTCCTGTTGTGACTCTGTTACCATCTGTCCATTATCTCTACTTGATAACTAATGACAACTTCAATGCTTAATTGGAGTAACATTAATAGAGGTTATGAATTCAATGTTTTGAAATTTATGAGATTGGTGTAATCATTGAAGGTGGATTTGAGGTTGATGCAGTCAAGCTTGGAGGATCCAATAAATGACTGTCCAAACTTGTAGCCAATAACAAGAGCAACACAACAGAAAACAACACCACACGAGATATATCAATATCAACTTATATTATCTCAGAATTCCAATTACATGCAACATGCCTGGATGTAAGACCTTCTCGGTTAGGGCTAATCACATCAAGAAATTAAATAAGATCTTGCAGGATCCAACCTTATCCATTTACCCTATACCTAAGTGGAAGAAACCAGATCTGAACTTGTGCTTGCAAGAAACCAAGCAATCTGCAATCTTCGTCTACCCACTTACATCTATCTACAACAACTTATAATCTCTCATCTTATTAGCTTATTTTTCTATCCTCTATCTATTTTCCCATCATTTCTTTGTCCCTCCCTCTAAACTTCAACCTAGACTCTCTTTTATACACACTTTCCACAAGTTGGCTTGGAAACAATAATGAAATGACCCAGTCAGCCATACACTCTACAATGAATAGATATTAAATGCACCAGTCAGCTGCAAATAATAACAAAGTACATAGGAGAACACATCAAACTTGATTTAGTTCCACACAAGATCTAATGCCACAAATCCACACACCTCAAAAGTCAGCACAATTCCAATGACACCCTCAAATCATGGATGCAATCTCCAATGTCCACCCAATCCATAAACACAAGTTGGTGAACTCCAACAACTAGTTGGTAAAAAAGCACACCAAGAGCTAGACCACTCGGTGAAAGACACAACCAAGAATAACTCCACTGAATAGACACCATCAAGAAAGACACCACCAAGTTGCACACACTTAGAAACTACCACTGAGAGGTGTAACCTAAGTAGAATATCACCAAATATATCTCAACACTAAGCACCACTGAGTCTAGTCACCGAGTCCAATAGTGAAGCAATACATCTTCCAACTGAGAACTATCAACAAAGTGACTGAGCACCTCAGGTCTCCAACCAAGTTAACTACAAAAATAGAAACCAAACCAAAACATTTTTTTGGTGACACAATATTTCCAACTACCCCAGGATGCTCCTGCATCATACACCCCAGATGCAAAAATATTTTCTCAGGAGCTGGATAAACATATGTTGGTATTCAACACATAGATCCAAAACTAGTTCTTGATATACATGTCTTCCAAGTCCTCAACTAACACACTCTTCCCTCAGTTCTTCTTTTGCTTCCCTTTACCACTAGTACTTTAGGAAAGGTGACAGTTTATCTCTTTGATCCAAGACCAGAAGCATAGGTGGGAGCAGGGTGAGCTAACAATAAGAAAGGCACCAGAAGCAAAAGCATAGGTACCTAAAGCAGAACTAGTTGATCCAGCAAAAGCCATATAATTTGAGGGGCCCCTTTAGAATAGTAGGGCAATAGTTTATTCTTCAGAAGTAGTGCCCCTTCCGGTTCTAGGTGGTGAAGATCCAGTCCCAGATCCTCCCCTAGGCATGGTTCCTATCATAGCTTCCCTTCACTCAGTTCCAGTTATTGACCCATATTAAGACCCAGAAGTGAAGGTAGCTAGATAAGCACTAGTAGCCCCTAATATCTATAATTTATCTTCATATCTCTACACACTCATGTCTGTATCAACCACTGCAACCATTTCAGATCTGCTACCAATGCTCAAGTTCCTCCTACCTTCTCCTTCATCCTTCAAAGGAATCAAAATAGACTTTTTTCCATCCTTCACAATAGTAATTAAATTTATTTTACAGTCATGAATAGCCTCTCTATCATACTGCCAAGGTCTACCAAGTAAAACATGACAAGAACTCATCTCCACAATGTCACATAATAATTCATCTCTATAGGTATCAATGTAAAAACTCACCATGCACTGATCCTTCACCTCTACTACATAACCAGCTTGTAACCAACTTATCCTATAAGGACAAGGATGCCTCAACCATTTCAAACCAATTTTCTAGACCATCTCCTCAACAATTAGGTTGTCATTACTTCCTCTATCAACAATCACCTTACAATATTTACCACCAAATTTGAACACAGTCTTGAACAAATTCTTCCTCTAACAAGAATCATCTTGCTTTGAGGGCAAAAAAGTTCTCCTAAGAAAGAGAGTCACACCCTCTACCTCACATTCATTCTATGTAACCTCATTCACCATAGCATTTTGGTGACTATTGACCTTCTTATCTACATGGGGACATTCAAATGACTGATGTCATTCCTTACCATAGTTGTAACAAGTACCCCTGATTACACCTCTACTTGTCTTTCTCCTTAGTTCAATAGGTTTTGATTCATCCTCAAATTTTGGTTTATCCTTTACTGACTGTTCCTTCTTCTCTTTCCCTCGGGAATTACCATAATGTCTTCTTTTCAACCTATCTTCTACCTCTAGTGCATATTGATAAGCATCTTCTATCGATTCAATCTTCAACATACCAATCTCATCTTGGATATTGAGTTTTAGACTATTAACATACCTTGTCCCCTTTTCTTTAGAAATTTCTCTATGTCCAAACTAAATAGTCAGCTTGTAGAACTCCTCGGTATAATCCTCCACATTCATCTCCTTCTGTTTTAGATTCTGCAACTTCTTAAACAATTCAAGTTCATAGTCAGTAGGAATGAACTTATCCTTCAGCTTTTCCACCATCAACCTCGACCAATTGATCTTCATCTCACCTTCTTCTCTTGGTCCCTCTACAACTCTTTCCACCATAAAGAAGCATGTCCCTTCAACTTAGTCTATGCTAACCTTACTCTAATCGGATCTTCAATGTCTTCTAGCTCAAAGTATTCTTCTAACTCACCAATCCAATAAATCAGATCCTCGGGTCTCAATGTACCTAAAAATTTGGAAACCTCCATTCGATAGTTTGTACTCAACCGAGCTCTAGATCTCTACAACTGATCATATATGTCTCCTCCTGATCTCTCCATCTAATTGGCTCTGTCATCTCCACTAGATCCAGCAACTTAAAAATCTTTAGCAACTTCTTCATAACTATTATATGTTCTTGGACCTCTATGTAATCCAACATTTCTGATACCTCCTATGACTTCATTCTTCATTGTTGCCATTTCAAATCTAAATATTTCTATTATCCTCAGTTCCACCTCCTTAGAAATATTTTCAATTTCCCTAGGGTCCAATCTTCTTGGAGGCATCTCTTCAGATCTTCCAAACCCCTAAGCTCCATAAGAAATGAACCAACAGCTCTGATACCACTTGATGCAGTCAAACTCAAAGGATCCCAAAATAAAAAAAAAGATTATATAATATTCAAAACATTTATATTTTTTTCTAAATAAAAATTGAACTATAAAAATATTATGGTTGTACCAAAAAAATACACCTCTAAATCCAAAAAATAGCATCGTAACAAGGTTTGGAGAAAAAAAGAAGAATCATAGGTTGTCCCTTCGCTATGATCAAGTAAGGTATCCTTCCATCTGACATACCTTATTGCTTGCTTGCATGAACTAAGGTATGTAGCTAGAGCATGTTATGACACTAAGATAGGTAGATCTAGGAATGAAGTAGCTCAACCATAAGCCAAGGATCCATAGTCTATTTGAAAGTCCTGACAAAGAAAGCAATGATGGATAAAAAGGAAGGTCTAATATATTTTTTTCTCTAGGAAATCCCCCTCTTTTCAATTACATGATGCTTTCTTTAGCAGAAGTAATTATATATATATAAAGAATAGTAATCACCTCTGCCAAATAAAGGAGTGTCCAAACTTGTAGCCAACAATAAGAACAACATAGCGGAAAACAACACCACATGAGATATATCAATATCAACTTATATTATCTCAGAATTCTAATTACATGCAACATGCCAGTATGTAAGGCCTTCTCGGTTAGGGGAAATTACATCAATAGATTCAACAAGATCTCACAAGATCCAACCTTATCCATCTAACCTATAACTAAGTGGAAGAAACCAGATCTGAACTTATGCTCGCAAGCTACCAATAAATTTGTAATCCATGTCTACCCACTTACAACTATCTGTAGAAACTTACAATATCTCATCTTATTAGCTTACTATGATATGCTCTATCTATTTTCCCATCATTTCTTTGTCCCTCCCTCTAAACATCAACCTAGACTCTCTTTTATATACACTTTCCACAATTTGGCTTGGAAAATATAATTAAATGACTTAGTTGACCATACACTCTAAAATGAACATATATTAAATGCACCAGTCGGCTGCAAATAATAAAAAAATACATAGGAGAACACATCAACCCAGATATAGGTCCACACAATATCCAATATCACAAATTTTCACACCTCAGAACTCAAAATGATCCTAATGACCCCCTCAAATTATGGATACAATCTCCAATGTCTTCCCAATCCATAAAACACAAGTCGGTGAACTCCAACAACCACTCAGTAAAAAAGCACACCAAGAGCCAAACCAATCAGTGAAAGAAACAACTAATAAAAACTTCACTGAAAAAACACCACCGAGTAATATGTTACCAAGAAAGACACCATCGAGTTGCACACACTGAGAAACTACCAGCGAGCAGTGTACCTCGAGTAGAATATCACCAAAAACAACAACACCAAGTACCACCGAGTCCAATAGTGAAGCAATACATCTTCCAACCAAGAACTACAACCAAAGTGACTGAGCACCTCAGGTCTCCAACCAAGTTAACTACTAAAATAGAAACCAAACCAAAACATGTTTTTGGTGACACAAGATTTCCAACTATCCCAAGATGCTCCTGCGTTAGAGGTGTTGTATTGGAGGAGTCAAAATGTGTTTGACTACTTTGGAGATATAACATGTAGTTCTTATCTTGATCTAACGTGGTCATGCTAAATCATTTTATTCATTGATATTAACACTTTGGCATATGGTTCTTTCATGGAAAATTATTTGAAGATCAATTTTAGTGTGTCTGATGTCGGTGCAATTTGTGTATATAGGGAACTTCTCATAATGAAAAAATGTTGTTGTAGTTGTTGTGGGTGATACAATTTGAGTTTTGTGATTTCAATTTGAGGTTGTGATTAGAAAGCTAATGGAAAAAGAGTAGAGAGAAGTTACAGAGTATATATAATAGATTGGATTTGACAAGCAATCAATGCTACATCTAGATCACTAATCTTGTTGTTCCCTAATAGTTGTAGCAAGAAAGATCCCTTAATCAGGTGAACTCTAATAGGTTCTTTTTGTAAATCCTTTTATAGGATAACTTATTTATTGAGGTTTGAAATCCTCTAGCAAGTTAGATCATAACTAATCTGATTATACTCCTAATAGTGTAATAGTCACTACTAACAGGGTGAACCCTCAAAAGAGGTATTTGTAGCTCCTAACAGGACAAACTCATTCACTATAGTATTGGGCTTGTGGGTGTAAACCCCACCATGGTTTTCTCCCTCTAAGCAAGGGTTTTCATGATAAAATATTTGTGTCATGTGTGATGAATTTGTGGATAATTTATATTACTTCATTTTATGTGTTTCCATGAATTATATTCTTTGTAGTTTGGAACGTAATTCAAAGGTTATTTAGATAAGTGGTTGAAATTTTTTTCTATCTACTTGTACTCATTTACCCCCCTCTTAGTACCTATTAATTTCAAAAACATATAAAGTTTAAAACCTCTTAGAGGAACCTAAAGATCAGAGGCTTCGAACTCTCCCCAAACACTTTCAGGTTAGGTCTTCAATATTGATGAAACTAACTGAAGTAGTCAATATTGGCACATAGGAAGTTCCTAATATCATACACTTGACATCATCACTTTTAGAGAGAAAAATAATAATTTATTTAATTATTTAAATAAAGACCAACCAAATTTACATGGTCATATGTGTAAGGAAACTCAGGTGCGGAAACAGCTTCCTACGCTAATCTCTATAGGAAAGTATTATGCAAATTCTTTTAAATCCTTACAACTGAACAGATTCGTTAACTACTTTAACAAAGATATT
>MU225736.1:1379069-1392033 GCA_018584345.1 Thuja plicata
AATGCAAGTTCTTTCAGAAGATTTCAAAACCCTTGAAGACAAATCACGGCAGCATAAACCGTTCCAACAATACACTCGCATCGCTTCTCTTCGCAACCCTAAAAAATGCTTATATCATGCGCTTCACGATTGGGGAAGAGTGTACAGTACTCACATTTATCAGTTGCCACATGTCTTCACCTGTCATTGAATCTTCCTAACATAGCTCTTACGTGTCATAGGAATCCGTCATAACCGTTTTAGCCATGATCTCCTTACACACTATTCAAGATGCCGACACATCAACATTATTTGCAAGAAATACATTTTACAAAACAAATAATAAGAATAGGAATTATCCAAGGTTGAGACACCTTATTCCTAACATTATGTAGATATGCCCAGGTTAGATCTAGATTTAATCATGCATCATCTAAATGTAGCTCAAGGAGCAAAACCAGTAAAACAAAAATTGAGAAAAATGCATCCTCACGTGACATTATTGGTGAAAGAAGAGTTGAAGAAGCTATTGGATCCAAATTTTATCAGAGAAATTAATTATAATAATTAGATATCCAATATTGTACCTATTTCAAAACTACATAAGAGTATCAGATTATGCACCGATTTTAGGTATTTGAATAAAGCTTGTACAAAAGATGATTTACCTTAACCTAACATTGACACCATTGTATATTTGAGGACATGCTATGTTATCATTGATGTATGTTTTTTCAGGATATAACCAAATCAAAATTGCACTTGAATACTAAGACAAAAAAACTTTTACATGTCCATAGGGAACCTTTTTTTTGGAATGTCATGTCATTTGGACTAAAGAATGTAGGAGTGAATTATCAAAGAGTCATGGTAACAATTTTCCATGATATGATGCACACTTTTATGGAGGACTATTTGGATGATCTACTAGGGAAAAAATTCATAAGGGAGGAACATCTCCATGTCATAAACAAGTTCTTTCAAAATTTATAACATTTCAAAGTGCGCATGAATCCAAATAAATGTGCCTTTGGTATAACATTAGGAAAAATATTAGGGTATATTGTTTCAGCTTGTGGTATAGAAGTGGAGGATCCAGATAAGGTGCAATCCATAATGGAGATGGAGTCTCATAAAAATATCAGTCAATAGAGGTCTCTGCAAGGGATACTACAATCTATCAAGAGGTTTGTTTCACAATCAGTAGATAAATGTGGATCATTCACTCAGTTAATACACAAAAATGTCCAATATAGATGGGATGAGAAGTTTAAAGAATATTTCAATATGACGAAAAAGTATCTAATGAATCCACCTTTCTTAGTGTCACCTATACAAGGGAAACCACTTTTTTAATATATCTCAGCCACAGAAAAATTATTGGGGGCATTATTGGCACAACATGATTTAGAAGGAAAAGAGAGAAATATATTATATTAATAAGACCTTGGTCAGCTATTAACTCAACTACACGACAATTGAGCGATCATGCCTAGTAGTAGATTTTGCATCTTAGAAGTTAAGAAATTACATGTGTGCACACCCCATCAAATTAATAGAAAAGATAGATCCACTAAAGTACCTTTAGAACAAGGATACCTTAATTGGAAGACTTTCAAAATGGCTGACGATCCTAATTGAATTCAACATTGAGTATGTGGATAGAAAGGATATCAAGGGACAAGTGATTGTAGACCATCTAGTTGAAGCTCTGATGTTATATTAAAAGCCATTACACATAATATTTCCAGATGCATCCATTCTCTCATTTACATCATCACCATGGAAATTGTATTTTGATGGATCCTATACTCAATATGGGTCAGGAGTAAATGTTCTATTTTTCACTCCACAGGGATGCACCATTACAAAATCATACAAGTCGATGTTTCCCTATAACAACAACATAACAAAGTACAAGGAATTAGTAAGTGTTTTGAAAATATCTCTTGAATGGATGATAACATAACTCCATGTTTATGGAGATTATCAACTATTCATTAATTAGATCAATGACTATTATCATATAAAGGATGAAAAATCATTGGCATGCAATAAAATGGTAGATGAATTTAAGAAATAATTTGTTGAATTTACCTTTGAGAAAATCCCTAGAAGAGACAACAAGGTTGTGGATGCAATGGATACTCTCACCTCTCTTCTACAAATTCCAGATCAACAAGTGCATTATGAGTTCTTGTTAGAAGAATTTTTAAATCCCTCACATGATATTCTGGAATCCCAAGTTATTTTACAATTAGTGGGTCCTAATTCATCCCACTATAGAAATAGCTGCACCTACTTAAAAGAGAATACCCTTCCAAATTACTTGTCTCGAAACCAAAAAAAAAAACATTAATTGCCATTCTGCATGATATACCTTAATTGCAAATACACTTTATCGAAGAGGTCTTGATGGAACTCTCCTAAGATGTCTCAAATGTGAGGAATCCAAAAAATCATTAAAGGAAATACACAAAGGTATCTATGGTACTCATTCAAGTAGTCTAACTTTAGCAAAGAAACTCATTCGGATTGGATACTATTTTCCAAACATGCGGAATGATTCCTTCCAATTTGTTAAGAAATTCCAAAAATGTCATATCCATAGGAATCTCATACATGCCCCAGCTTAAGAACTTCATCCTTTCACAACACTATGGCCCTTCTATTAATGGGGACTCGATCTAGTGGGAAAATTTTTCCCACCATCTTCTAATGGATATAAGTTCATCATTAAAGCCACAAAATATTTCACCAAGTGGGTTGATTCTATACCATTAGTCATTACAATAGGTAAAAAAATCTCCATATTCATCTTGAATTATATAATGTGTAGATATGGTATTCCTTCATACATTATGATAGACAATGGAAAACATTTCAAGAACAAGTATATAGATGAATTATGTGCAAAGTTTCACATTAAACAATATCTGTTTCCATCTATTATCCACAAGGGAATGGACAACCAAAGGCCACTAATAAGGCTATCCTAAAGATACTAAATAAAATAGTGAATGACAGTGGTCGAGACTAACACTTACAACTTAATCAAGCGTTATGGGTATATCATACCAACATCTAAACCCCAAAAGGAGCCACACCATATGCTCTAATATATGGATTAGAGGTTGTTTTACCTATTGAGGTAGAAATCCCTTCATTGAGAGTATCATTAAAAGGACTCATCACTGAAGAAGAATATAGAGTATCAAGATTGCAGGAACTAGAATTGTAATATTAATGTCACCAATAAGTATTTTCTCACCTTAAAGTATAAAAAAATAAATACCAAATAGCTACAATCGCAAGGTGAAACATAGGACCTTTCAAGTTCGTGATCTAGTATCAAGAGAAAATTTACATAATCAGAAAAATTAGGAAAAGAAGGGAAATTTTGAGGCAAATTGGCTTGGTCCTTTCATCATCATATCAATATTTGGTTTTGGTGCATATGTTATCCATGCCAGAAGGTGGTCTTTTGGAAAAACCCATTAATATCATACATCTGAAGTAGTTCTATGCTTGATATAGCCAAATAAAATTTGTACATATCTAAAAAATTATGAAAAATATAAAAAGAGTAGGAAAAGATCCTAAAAAAATACAAAAAAAAAAAAATTAAAAATTAAAAATACAAAAAAAATTTAAAAAGTGAAATTTTTTGAAAAAAGATACCTTGGTGAAACTTTTCAAATAGGGGCCTTAGTAACAAAAAAATCAAATATATAAAAAATTGCAATAAAAACAAGTAGTGAAAACCTAGCAAATAGGTGCTACTTATGATAGTTGGCTTCTTCATCTATCAAGTACATCTTGTGTCTGAATCTCTCATCACTGTAGATGTTCATAATAAATCCCTTTCGTACATATCACGACCATTGCAAAGAGAGGACTCCACCATGACTGGAGAACTTCCAGTCATTCATTGTGTATAGTTGGGGGTAAAATCCATCAACCATCTGAATAAATCTTGAGCTTAAAAAATAGACTAGCAAGCAGATTGGGACAATGCATCATGAAAAAAATCAAATATCTTGACAATGAACATTAAGAATTGAGATCTAATAAATGAGTAATCAAGCTTCATCATAAAGGAAATTGAACAATGAATTGTGTTAGAAATAATAGTCCACTAACACATCTAAGAAGGGGGTCAATCTATTGTGAGCTAAATAATTAAAATTTAAACTCTATGAACCAATTACTCAAGGAAAATTTGAACACATAATATACAACACCATAACACAAGCAATTGTTGTTGAGGAAACCCTATTAAGGGAAAAAAAACCCAGTGGGAATTAGCACCCACAAATAATGTATTGAAATTATAGTATCCCTGTTAGGAGATTTAGCCCTATTAGAAGCTGATTATTACATATAGTACACAGTCCCTATTAAAGGAAAAACCCTGTTAGGAGTCAAGAGAAACAAGAGGCTCACTCCCCAGGCACACTACCCAAATGAGAAGGTTAAATTGACCTTCTAGACTCACTATTCAAAATTCATATAAAGAGATATACAATAACCAGTGAACTGACTGATAGCAACTTGCTTTGCCTAAACAGTTCCAATGAATTTCATCACAATCAATATTTGTGCTCTACATCCAAAAGACTTCACAATTACAATCTCACAACTTGCACAACCCTTCCATACTACCTCACCAAGAAATAACTCTCCTTTATACAAGTTTACAATAAATAATTAGTTCAGCCTGATAAGACTTCTCTAATGTGAAAATTAATTATATATACCCTTGCTAATAAACACATGGTACCTTACACAAGTAAGAATCAAATACAAATAATCAATTATACTCCAAGATCTATAATCCACGCTCGCCATCCTCTAGACATGTTACACCACTCTAGTCGGCCATAAATAGATCTTCGTAAGATCACACACTTTAGCTGAAGTCACTAAGAACACAGCGAACCAAGAATCACAAGTAACATTCTCCAACATGTAGTCTACCATGCCTTAAGCTCACAAATCATAACGTGTGCTTGCATCCATGTTATCTCCAAAACACATAGACCAACTCTGTCACAATCCTTTATCACTGTTCTATAACTAGTCTTCACCAAAACAACTATAACTTATGCCAATAGTAATATCAAGCCAAGTGACCTTAGATACAAGATCACTACTCCTTCTTGTATACATCTCCATTCTTTCATGCTCTAAAATCTCGTATAGTAATTGTACACTACTATCAGTCGTGTATGTACTAGTGATAACTAGTCTATCCGAGACTTTTGATGAAACTAACTAAAACACATGTTGACATATGTGAAAATCCATCAACCCAAGAGTATCCTTCTTAATAAAATCTTCTTAATATCCTCTTCACATCTCCCCCTAAAATAGTGGGGATTTTCCCCTTGAATCTCTCCCCCTTTGACATAAATGGAAAAGGGTGTCATAGATCTTATCCTAATCTGTCCATCCCACCTCTACAAGGTGCAGCTTTTTCAAATCTTCATGCCTGCAACAACCAGGTTCTTGATCACCCAAATATGCTCTGATATGTTCTGCGATCACTCCCCTTAAGGAGTGCATCCAAACATCAAGTCTAGTGATTGATATAGCTCTAATAGCTACTGGATTGATGCATTTATACATCATTTAGTTCTCGCAAGGAGGGGTTCCCACCCTAATCATACCTTTGAGAAAATCAAAGGCATATTTTAAGAAAGGTTTGGTGAATATATCTGCTATTTTCTCCTTTGTAATGATGTACTCCAATTTGACTTCCTTTTCTGCAACCTTGTCTCTTAAGAAGAAATATTTGATTGAAATGTGTTTTTTCTTTAAATGCATAATAGGATTCTTTGACATATTCAGTGTTCTTGTATTGTCACAATGTATAACTACTAGCTCTTCAAAAGCAATCACAATATCCTTCAATATCTGCTTGATCCACATAATCTGTGTAGAATTTATAGCAGCAACAACATACTTTGATTTAGTAGTAGAATGAGATATAGAATATTTCTTCTTACTTAACCATGAAACCAACCTCTTTCCAAGGAAAAATGCACCGCCACTTGTTCTCTTCCAATCATCAACACTTCCCACCCAATCAACATTAGTATAAGAATGCAAAGTAAAATTATCAGACTTTTCATACCATAAGCCATATTCCAGTATTCATTTTAGATTTTTGAATATCCTCTTAACTGCAGAAAGATGAGTCTCTTTAGGATATACTTGGAACCTCGCAACAATTCCAACTGCATTAGAAATGTCTGGTCTAGTGTGAGTTAGATATTGTAAACCTCCAACCATGGATCTGTACTTTTTCTAAAAAACACTTTGAGATTAACCATTAGTAGTAAGCTTACAACCAGTAATCATAGGTTTTCCAAAAAATTTACAATCTCCCATTCCAAACTTTTTCAACAACTCCTTAAGATACTCAGTTTGAGAAATGAAAATACCATGTTTGTCTTGATTAATTTGCAAATCAAGGAAGCAATTCATTTCACCAATCATGGAAATTTCATAATTTTTTTTTTCATTTCCTCATAAAAATTCTTACTCATTTCATCATTTCATCCAAAAATAATATCATCTACAAAGAATTCAAAAATAAATATTCCATCTTCACTAGTTCTCAAATACAAATTATTGTCTGCACTACCTTTTCTGAAACCAAGATGAAGTAAATACCTAACTAACCAAGCATACCATGCTCTAGCTTCTTGTTTCAGTCCATATAATTCCATTTTAAATTTTCAAACCATGTCTTCATCATATGTCAAAGGAAAGCCATCAAGCTGCTCAATGTACACTTCTTCCTCTAGATCCCCATTCATGAATGCAGATTTCACATCCATCTGATATACCTTAAATTTCTTCTGTACTGCATAAGAAATGAACAATCTTACTACTTCTAATCTTGCAATAGGAGAAAATGTTTCTTAAAATTCATTCCTTCTTGTTGTGAGTAGCCTTTACAAATAAGTCTATCCTTATTCCTTATAGCCATATCTTCTTCATTCATTTTTTTCTTCTTAAGATCTATTTAGTCCCTATAACATTCTTTTCCTTAAGTCTAGGAACCCATTCCCAAGTGTTGTTTTTCTCTATCTAATCCAATTCTTCCTACATTTCTTTAGTCTAAGATTCATCTCTACCTTCCTCATCAGTATTTTTTTGTTCTACTTGTGAAATTAAACAAATATCATTTCTCATTCTAGATCTTGTCATCTTTCCTTTATTTTCATAACCAATGATTTTATTCTCAGGATGATTTTTATTAACATACCTTAGTGTCTTTGGAGTCTTAGTAGGATCATTCAAGCATACCTCAATTTCATTGTCAACTTCAAGAGTTTCCTCTTGACTTATAGTAGACTCCATATTCTCTGAAATATGATTACAGTCATACATTCTTTCATAATCGGAAACCTCTCATGAATTCTCACATTATCACTTTCAACTATCTTCCTCAATCTTATATTGAAACGTTTATAAGACTTACTCTTAGTGGAGTAACCAAGTAAAATTCCTTCATTGCTTCTAGCATCAAAATTTATTATCTCATCATCCATTTTGATATATAATTTGCTACTAAATACTCTAAAGTATTTTACAATAGGAGCATGATTAAACCAAAGTTCATAAGGTGTCTTACTAGTACCTTCTCTAATCTAAATTATTTTTAAAGTGTATACTATAGTACCAAAAACTTCTCTCCAATGCATATGTGACACATTCCCTTCAAGCAACATAGTCTTGGTAGCATCTAGTATAGTTTTGTTTCTTTTCTCTAGAATCCCATTTTGTTGTGGAGTCCTAGGAGCTAATTTTTGTCTATATATTCCATTCTCTTTGCAGTAGGTATTAAACATATCTGATGTAAACTATCCACCTCTTTCAAACCTCAAACATTTTATCTTCACACGTGATTCATTCTCAACTTTTTCTTTGAAAATCTTAAAATTTTCAAAAGCTTCATACTTCTCTTAATAAATGCAACCCATGTCATCCTAGAATAGTCATCAACAAAGAGTATAAAATACATTTCTCCATAGTACGATCATCTTCTTTGGACCACAAAAAATTGTATGCACCATATCCAACTTCCCCTTTGCTGAGTAAACTTTTCTTTGAAAACTTCTTCTAGTTTTTTTTCCCATCACACACTCTCTACACAAGGTTTTAGAAGGCTTCACATTTTTTGGTAAATCTCTAACTGTATTTTTCATACTTACTTTCACAATTTTATCAAAATTAATAAGACAAAACATTTTATGCCATAACCAACTATCATCAACCTTTGCACCAAAATAAGTAGCCTCTGTAGTATTCAATTCAAACTCATTACCTCTTGACTTTGTACCAGATGCAATCAAATCTCCTATTTGACTTCTTATAGTACATTTCCCATCATTTAACTTCAAATGATATCCCTTGTCTACAATTTTTCCAACACTCAAAAAAAATTTCTTATGCCCATCAATAAGAAATACATCATTAGTATTAGTTTTACCATCAAGAGTAATTGAACCAACTCCAATAAATAATTTTGGAGTCTTATCACAAAATTTGACTACACCACCATCATATTTAGTTAGCTTAACAAACTTACTTTTATCACTACTCATATGATATGAACAACCTCTATCTATGGCCCATTCAGGTTTCTTTGCAAAATGAGAAACTAATGCTATTTATTCTTGAATAGGCTCATCATCTTTAATAGAAATAAATCCAATTTAATCATAATCGACAATATCATCATCAGACACACCTTCACTAGCATAGTAAAATTCCTTATCCTTAGAATAATATGGTCTATGAAACTTAGGTTTATGCTTAGGAACCCTTGTAGGACATCTAGATGTAAAATGATCAATCTTATTACATGAAAAACACTTTAGGGGTAACTTTCCTTCAAATTTACGCTTACCTCTATTTTCTCTTCTTGTGATCAAAGCCACAAGTTCATATAGTTTCCTTTCCTTTTTTACTATCTTTTCCCAATCCTCATCATTTCACCAAGCTCTTCATACATGTTATCTCTGTTGGTGCTCGCAAGACTTGATAAAGTACTTTTTTCATTGTGCACAGTCGCCTTGAATGCAGATTCCACCTTAGGTAATGTATCTCCAAGCTCTACAACCTCAAAGGTGGTCAACTTGGCAATCAATACCTCTCTATTAAAGTTCACTGACAAAGGTATGATCTCTTCTATTTCTTGCACTTTAATTTTGTAGATAGGTTTCAAAGATCTGATGATCTTTGCAATCACTTTTTCTTCAGTATATGTGCCTCCATATTTTCTAATCCTTGTAACAACCTGTGTAACCCTCTATATATATGCTCTGACATTCTCATCATCTCTCATTATTAAACTCTCCATCTTACTCTTCCAATTTTGCAACTTTGCTTGCTTGGTAAAATTATCTCCTTCATATAGTGCCTCTAGTCTTGTCTAGATCTAATGTGCAAAATCCAAGTCTTTAACCAATGAATTCACCCTTAGAGAGAACATTGATCAATACTTCTCTTGCAACCATATTATAGCTAAACATATTATTTTCATCTTCATTAGCTTTATCTAATTCATCTCTAGGCTTGATCTGCTCATCCATTTTAGTAATCATCTAGTAATCAATCCCTAAGTAGAGTAGATGAGTTCTCATCTTATTCTTCCAACTCTCAAAAAATTTCACGATCCAATTTTGGACTCTCCTTCCTATAATATGCCATCTTCAAGATCACCTCAAGCTTTTAAGCTTTCTCTCAAAGGCCCACAAGCTCTGATACCAATTGTTAGCAATAATAATCCACCAACACAACTGAGGGGGGTTGAATCAGTTGTGAGCCAAATAATTAAAATTTAAACTTTATGAACCAATTACTCAATGCAAATTTGAACACATAATATACAACACCATAACACAAGAAATTTTTTTCAAGGAAACCTTGTTAAGGGAAAAACCCTGATGGGAATTAGCACCCACAAATACTGTACTGAAAGTATAGTATCCTTGTTAGGAGATTTAGCCCTATTAGAAGATAATTATTGCATATAGTACACAGTCCCTATTAAAGGAAGACCCTATTAGGAGTCAAGAGAAATAAGAGGCTCACTTCCCAAGCACACTTCCCAAATGAGAAGGTTAAATCTACCTTTTGGAATCACTGTCTGAAATACATATAGAGAGATATACAATAACTAGTGAATTAACTGATAGAAACTTGCCTATCCTAAATAGTTCCAATGAAATCACAATCAATATATCTTCTCTACATCTAGTAGGCCTCACAATTACAATCTTGCAGCTTTCACAACCCTTCCATACTAACTCACCAAGAAACAACTCTCCTTTATACAAGTTTACAATAAACAATTATGTTGGCCTGACAAGACTTCCCCAATGTACAAATAATTATATAGAACCTTGCTAAGATTCACACGGTATCTTACACAAGTAAAAATCAAATAAAAATCATCAATTATACTCTAAGATCTATAATCCACACTCGCCATCCTCTAAACATGTTACCATACATTAAGCTTGCAAATCATAACTCGTGCTCACATCCAAGTTATCTCCAAAACACAGAGACCAACTCTGTCACAATCCTCTATCACTGTTCTCTAACTAGTCTTCACCAAAAAAATTATAACTTATGCCAACAGTAATATCAATCCAAGTAACCTGAGATATAATATCACTACTCCTCCTTGTATACATCTCCATGCTTGCATGCTCTGAAAGCTTGTATAATGTTCATACACTATTGTCAGTCATGTTTGTACCAGTGATAACCAATCTATCTAAGACTTCTGATGAGACCAACTAAAAAATATGTTGACATAAATGACAAAACATGAATTTCAACACCTCTAATAGAAACAATTCCAAAAAATTGATGATCAATTTTGTATCGTGATCTTGATTGCAATAATGTGACTATTCATCAATTGTCTTTTGATTTTTTTTATCATGTCTCTTAAGTAACTCTGTGTTGTATCAAACTAGATAAATAATGATGAGGCATGATATTTTATTTGTATTTTTTTTGTTATTTGATCCATAGTATTATTCAATTTCATCTAAGGACATGATCATGAAAGAATCATCAAGGACATCTAGGATTTTCATAAGAAATGGATTAGTTCCTGTTTGTTTTATGCAAGTAATATTCAAGTCATATTGGTTAAATTATACCTCAATGCTTGTATTAACTTGAAATATCAAAATCCATGTAAGCATTACTTAGGTCATTATGGTTTAGTTTTACCATCAATGTTTGTACTAGCTTGCAACATTTTAAAAGATCAATGGTGAAAAAAGCACAAAAAATGATCAAAAATGGGATGAACACATTGCATTTAGTTATGCATTTAGATTAAATTCATGGTATATTGAATGGCATTCATGGGAATTTGTGGGCTCTTCAAGGTTCACATCTTAAGTCAATTTTATGGAGTACATTGGACACTGACAAAAATAATTGTATTTCATTGTACCATTTTAGGAGCATTTCATTGCATATTGTTTTGTATTCATTTTAAGTGCATTACATTTGCATTAGTGGCATTGTCATGGTATAATAATTTATTGTAATTTGTATTATCATTGCATTTAATTTCATTCCCATCACATTTTCATAAGTCACATCACATATATTAAGTTTTCATATCATATCATATCATATCATTAGGTGTGCATGTCATTTCAGTTGCATTCATTATCATTATCAAGTTGCTATTGGAAAGTTTACTTCCTAAGGAAGCATGACTTATTTTGTGTTTCCAATCATGGAAACGAAGTCGTACTAAGTTTCTGTCAAAGATAACTTAGAAGATAAAATGACTAAGTACAAAAAATAGGACAGACAGAGAGATACAGAGATTAGCACATCAGCGCACATGTTAGAGATCACACCAGAACATGCATGCTTAGATATATACTCTATGGTGTATATACATGCTAAATCCAAGCGTGCAGACTACAAAACATCAGTATGGAAAAGTTACAGACAGATTAGTAGACCTGCAGTCCAGGAAATAGAGCATGGAAGCTGACTATAGTTTTGATCAGCGTGTATGATTTTATAATTTAATGGCTAAGCGCCTTTAGTTATAAGTTTGTAATAATGTAATTAATGTTATAGTAAACATGCTTGGGCCGACTTGTTTGGTAGTGTTATGTATTTTTGTTTTAGGGTCGACTAATGATTTGTTTTGGGTTGCGCCTATTCAGATTTGAAGATATAAGTATGTAATGTAAAGATATGTTACAAGTGTCGATTATTGTGTAAGAAGAAGTTACAGAGGGATAGTATAATGAAGTTAGAAGATGATATAGCTCTTTGAAGAAGTAAGAGCATCCATGCATACATGAAACTGATCAGACAACAGTGTCACTACAGTAGTTCATTTTTGATATAGTGCATATCAACATTCAGAGGGTTGTAGCCTTCATATTATTTGGGCGGTGAGCCTAGGCAATGAGCCATACACCCCTAACAGGGTTTTGTAAAAGACTCCTAACAGGGTCCGACCTTTAACTAGGTCAATGTACTCAAATTGTAAAGATTGCTTCTGGTAGGGCAAAGGAACTTTAACAGGTTCATTATACCTAGTACAATATTTTGTGGGTACTAATCCCCACCAGAGTTTTCCTCTGATCAAGGTTCTCCATAATAATATCATGTGTTAAGATTCTTGAATGCATATTTGTTTCATGTTTAATTGGCTGAAATATAATTAAAAGATAAACATTGATTCACCCCCCTCTTAGTGTTTCTAACAATTGGTATCAGAGCTCTGGTCCTCTAAAAGAAAGTTTAACCACTTGAGGAGATCATGGACTCAACTGAAGAAAAACATTTGAAAAATAATCTTGAAGTAGCTCTTGAAGATCTTGACAGATCTAAGAAGGAAAATGAAGAACTAAGATTGAAAAATGATGGCTCTCAAATACTTATTAAAAGGCTAAGAAAAGATCTG
>MU225736.1:1397778-1410022 GCA_018584345.1 Thuja plicata
TTCCCCCCCCCCCCCCCCTCTCAGTGTTTCTAACACTTGCATTATGTCATTAGTTTTTTATTAGGTCATTATTATTTCATAGTTGCATGTGTGTTGCATATCATCATTAGTTTACATTTTTATTGCATTATCATTATCTTTACATATTCATATAATTTTATTGTGTTATCATTAGGTGTGCATATTCATTATTATTTCATTCACAATACATTTTATTAACATGTTCATTGCATTTATATTTTCATATTCTATGCATAGCATGTCATTTTGTCTCATTTGCATGTTCATTACAAATCATTACATATTTCATAAACATAAACATTATGAAATTCATATTATAATCATACATCATTAAATGCATTTCAAAATAAGTTCATTTTCATATCACAATTTCAACATAATTGATGCAGGGGCATCCAGGGTGTAAGAGCAACCTTACACCACCAAAAAATATTGTCTAGTTTTCAATAAGGGCTATTTTTAGACAAGGTTACTATTTTTGGAAGTTTACTATTTTAGTAATTTTTTCATGTAAGAATAAATTGTTCCATTTTTTTCCCTGGAGGTTCATTGTGGATATATAAACTTGACAGTAAATTTTCGTGGAAAGATCAAGTCTGGTTTTGAAGATATTGTATTTTCTATTTTGACAGGGTGGTACAAAAACTTTGAGCTCATTTTTGAAGGCCTTATAGGCTCCAAAAATGGGGTCATACTTTGATCAGCTAGTGCTTTTCAAGCCTAGGGTGTAGAGCATCCAGGCTGTAAGAGAAACCTTGCATCACCCAAAAATATTGTCTAGTTTTCAATAAGGGCTATTTTAGACAGGGTTACTATTTTTGGAAAGTTTACTATTTAAGTAAGTTGTTCATGTGAGAAAAAATTATTCCAATTTATTCCTTGGAGGTTCATTGTGCATACATTCTAGATATGTTTTGGCAGGGTGGTACAAAAACTTTGAGCTCAGTTTTGAAGGCCTTAAAGGTTCTGAAAAGGGGTCAAACTTTGATCAGTGGGTTCTTCAGTTGGTTGATCAGTGAGTTCTGAAAAGGGGTCAAACTTTGATCAGTGGGTTTCTGAAATGGGGGAATAATAGCCAATTAACTCAATGGTTCACAAGTTATGGTTTTCAAAAGTTGGGCCTTCATGACTCATCTTTCAATACCAAAGGATTAGCGAGAAAAATCACTTAAGGTGTGGAATTGAACCGTTGGGCACTAAAATGGGAAAAATTTACTTTCTAGAATATTCCATTGTGTCTAATTGTGCTACTTATATAGGGTTAAAGGGAAATTTTAGGGTTCAGTTCTAGAAGTGTAGGTTGTGGCTCTGTCTTGTAAAATATTGTAATGAAAATGTGCATGTAGTTGTAGCATGTTATTTTTTAATGTTGTAATGTCATTTCGTTGAAAATAACAGAAAGGAAGTGTTTGTGTTCTTGTCATTGTTTTGTTCTTGCAATTTTCAGTTTATTTCCCTATTGTGTTGTGTGTGTTTGGGAGAATAAGGGGATTACATGTTATCAAGTGGGATCAGAGTAGAAGTTCCTGAGTGTGTAGACAGGTCGCTAAACATGAGGTAGTTTGCACTAGGACTATGGTTGTGGGTTTGAGAGAGAAGTACATAAAATGCCTCAATGAAGGAACCATGGTGGAAGATTTATGGGTGTGATAGAAGAGGGTTTACAAGCCCTCCAAACGAAAGTGCAAGCACTACAAGAGGAGTTGCATAGAGGAGAAAATATTAGGGCAAGAGATGCAAGTGAGGATAAGTTTGAAGAAGAAAGAGAGTTTGAAGAAGAGAAATAAATGGGTAGGGATCCTGATGAAGATAGTTTTTTAGGGTCATTTCCAAGATTGGAAAGAGACCAAAGATTGAAGTTCCTACATTTTTTAGAAATCTTATTCTAGAAGAGTTGATTGATTGGATCAATGATATGGAGGACTACTTTGAGTTTGAGGAAATAGAAGATCCTAAGAGGGTTAGATTCACAAAGGCCAAGATAAAAGGTCATGCAAAAATTTGGTGGAAACAGATTCAGTTGGAGAGAAATAGAATAGGGAAGGAGAAGATAACTAAATGGAATCGAATGGTGGAAATTTTGAAAAGAAGGTTCATTCCTATTGACTGTCATCTTGATTTGATGAATAAAATGCAAGGGTTGAAGCATGGAGGAAGATCTGTCCAAGAATATACAAAATATTTTTAATGTTAAGAATTTCTACCATTGAAGAAGCATATCAGTTTACTTTGAAGGTAGAAGAAAAATTGAACAAGAAGTTTGAGAACAAGAAAAGTGGAAGAGGTCATGGAGGACATCCTAGTGAACGGTCTTATGGAGTCCAAAATGAATATCATAAGAAGAATGGTGATTCTAGTAGCATTCAAAATTAGGGGGAAATAATTTCTATAATCCTCATGATCAAAATAATAGAGATCAAAGAGGAAGAGGAAGAGGGAAAGGACCAGGAAGAGGAGGTTTTCATGGAACGTGTTTCCATTACGGAGAAGGAAATAGAGCTTATAAGTGTCCCCAACATCAAGGGATAAAACATAGAAGGTCAGATGACAATGCACAAGTTTCACATGTGGATGAAGATCCCAAGTTATTAAATTTTGAAGATGTTGAAAGAGGACAGGTCCTTGTTACCAGAAGAGACTTGATAACTAATGAGAAGGAACCTGAATAGAGGAAGAATTTTTTTTGCACAAGGTGTAAGTGTAATGGTAAGGTATGAAATTTCATTGTAGATAGTGGTAGTACCAATAACCTTATTTCAGAGGAAATGGTTGATAAATTAAAGTTAGAGAGAAGAAAGCATCTAAATCCCTATTGGATTTCTTGGTTGTAGAAGGATCACAAGGTTTTGGTCAATGAACAATTTCTAGTAAAGTTCAAAATTGGAAACTATCATGATGAGGTATTGTGTGATATTATGTCTATGGATGTTTATCATCTATTGTTATGGAGACCATGGCAGTTTGATCTTTGTGTATTACATGATGGATATGCAAATACCTATTTTTTGACAAAGGATGGAGTCTGACACAAGCTAGAGCCATTAAAGGAAATAGAGGAAAAGGTATGTAGTAATGAAAGAATCTGTTTAGTTGATGGAAGGAACTTTCTAGAAGGAATGAAGAATGAAAATATGTGTTTTGTTTTAATTCAAAGATTTGATAAAGAGAAAGAAAAAAGATGTACCTATGGAAGTTGTAGATTTGTTGGATGAGTTTCAGGATATTGTATCTGATAATGTACTTGATGGAATGCCACCAATAAGAAATATTAGTCTTCAAATGGACTTGATTCTTGGATCCAGTTTTCCAAATAAGGTAGTCCATAGAATGACTTTAGCAAAATTGAAGAATTGAATAGACAAGTGCAAGAGTTTTTGTAGAAGGGATTGATTCAAGAGAGTTTGAGCCCATGTGTTGTACCAGAAGAACTAAAGCCAAAGAAAAATGGAGAATGGAGGATTTGTATAGGTTCTAGGGCTATCAATAAGATTACTATCAATTATAGGTTTTCCTTGCCAAGGATGGATGACATTATGGATTCTTTGAGTGGAGTCTTTGAGTGGAGTTGAGTACTTCACAAAGATAGATCTAAATAGTGGTTATCACCAAATCTAGATTAGAGAAGGAGATGAATAGAAGACATACTTCAAGAAAAAGGAGGGCTTGTATGAGTGATTAGTCATGCCTTTTGGGCTAACCAATGCACCGAGCACATTCATGTGGCTCATGATCGAGGTATTGAAATAATATCTGAGTAAGTTTTTTATTGTTTACTTGGATGATATTTTGAACTTTAGTAAGACATTTGAAATGGAATATAATGCATATTCATAGGGTCTTTGATAAGTTAAGGGAAGAGAAGTTGTTGATTAACCTGAAGAAGTACAATTTTTTCAAGAAGGAGTTAGTGTACTTGGGATTTGTTGTCTCAACAGATGGTCTTAAAATGGACCTAGAGAAAGTGAAGGCTATCCTTGAATGGCCTACTCCAAGGAGTGCTACTGAGGTAAGATCTTTTCATGGTTTGGCTATCTTTTATAGAAAGTTTATCATAAATTTTAGTAGTAGTTGTGGACCCTTGACTGAAACCATGAGAGGGGACATAAAAGAGTTTAAGTGGACTAGAGGAGCAACAAAGAGTTTTGAGTTGTTGAAAAGAAAAGTTATAGAGAAGATATTTTTGGCACTTCGTGATTTTAATAAGGTATTTAATTTAGATTGTGATGCTATTGGAAATTCCATTAGAGCTATTTTGAGCCAGGAAGTTAAACCCATTGCTTATTTTAGTGAGAAATTGAATGATGCCAAAATAAAATATTATGTTTATGACCAGGAATTTCATGATATAGTTCAGACATTGAAGAAGTGGAGACATTATATTTTACCTAAATAATTTTTTTTGTTTATGAATCATCAAGATTTGTAGTATTTCAATAGCCAAGAAAAGTTGAACCAAAGGCATTTAAAATGGGTTGAGTTTTTGCAGAGTTAGACTTTTGTTTTGAAGCAAAGGAATGGAAAGTCTAATAGGGTTACAAATGCTCTGAGTAGGAGGAAGTATTTTCTGATAGAGATGCATATTAAAGTTGCTGGGTTCAGTGAACTCAAGAGTTTTTATCCTGAGGATCCTGATTCTGGCGAGGCCTAGAGAGCTTGCATAGAAACTTTTACTCTAGACAGGACCAGATGGTTGAATTTTATAATCCAAGATGGACTATTATTCAAAGGGATCTAGTTGTGCATTCCAAAGATTTCTATGAGGGAGAAATTATTCAAAGAGAAGCATAGTGTAGGATTGGTCGAACACTTTGGTCGAGGATAAATATATTTCTCTAGTTAGTAAGCATTATTATTAGCTACAATTGCAAGAAGATGTTAAGAATTTTGTGCAGAGTTATAGAATATGTTAGATGGCAAAAGGAACTAGGAAGAATACAGGGTTATATCATCCATTACCTATACTAGAGAGGCCATGGGAGGATATTAGTATGGACTTTGTTCTTGGTTTACCAAGGAATCAGAGAGGACATGATTATTTTTAAATGGTGGTGGACAGGTTCTCAAAGATGGCACATTTCATTGCTTGCAGAAAGACTAATGATATTGTTCATGTGGCAGAATTATTTTTCAGAGAAGTGGTGAGACTACATGTTCAACCAAAAAGCACAGTTTCAGATCAAGACACTAATTTTGTTGGTTACTTTTGGAGGAAATTTTGGAAGAATCTAAAGAAAATTTTTATGTTTATCTCAACACATCATTCATGGACTGATGGACAGACAGAAGTGGTGAATAATAGTTTGGGAAATTTTTTGAGATGCTTAGTAGGAGATAAACCAAAAGGGAAATATTTGATTTTACCACACACATAATTTGCATACAATAATTTTGTCAATATGAGCACTGGTAAATCATCATTCTAGGTTGTATATGGAAGTTGTCCTAGAAATGCTTCAAAATTAAGGAATTTGGAAAATGGAGAAAAGAGTAGTGCAAAAGCTAAAGAATTTCCAGAATACTTGAAGAATTTGTATGAAGAGGTGAGGAATCATATTAATAAAATGAATATTCAGTACAAGGCTAAGGCATATCAGAAAAGTAGAAATACATAATTTTAGATTGGAGATGAAGTTATGGTTCATTTGAGAAAGAAGATATTTCCAATCGGAACATACAATAAGTTGAAGATGAAGAAATTTGGACCATGAAAAATCATAAATAAGCATGAATCAGGAAATGCTTATGAAGTAGAGTTTCCCAGTGAACTCAATATTTCACTTGTGTTTAATATTTCAGATTTGATAGAGTATTGTGAAGGAAGTATGGAAGATGAATTGAAAAAACATAGTATAATATTCCAGCACCTACTTCAACTACATAAAAGATACAAGATATCCTAGATAGTCATTTGGGTAGAAGCACAAGAAATGGGAAATATGAATATGACTTGGTCAAATAGAAGGGATGACCTATTGAATATTCATCATGGTTATCAAAAGGATGAGGTTGACCACCTTGGTTTTCCTCTAAACACCTGATATGTGACAAGGTCACTTCTCAAATTACCTCAGGTGTCTAATCCATCTTGCATCACCCAACAATATTATCTTGTTTTCAATAAGGGCTATCTTTGGACTGGGTTACTATTTTTGGCAATTTTATTATTTTTAGTAAGTTTTTCGTGTGAGCACATATTATTACAATTGCTTCCCTAGAGGTTCATTATGGATATATAAGCCTTCCAGTAAAGTTTCATTGAAAGAGAAAGTTTGGTTTTGAAGATATTGCATTTTTTATTTTGGTAGGGTGGTACAAAAACTTTGAGCTCCGTTTTGAAGGCCTTATAGGTTCTAAAAAGGGGTCAAACTTTGATCAATTGGTGCTTCATGAGCCTAGGGAATAGAGAAATTTTTGGAATTTTCAAAATGGGACATAATAGCCAATTGACTCAATGGTTCACAAGTTATAGTTTTCAGAAGTTGGGCCTTCATGACTCAATTTTCAATAAAAATGAATTAGCGAGAAAAATCACTTAAGGCAATAAATTGAACTGGTGGGCGATAAAATGGGAAAATTTTACTTTCTAGAATATTATAAGGTGGTTAATTGTTTTACTTATATAGGGTTGAAGGGGAATTTTATGGGTCAGTTCTAGAAGTGTAGGTTGTGGCTCTGTCTTGCAAAATATTGTAATTAAAATGCCCATGTGGTTGTAGTATGTTATTTTTATGAATATTTTAATGTCATTTCATTCAAAACAATAGAAAGAAAGTGTTTATGTCCTTTCCATTGTTCTTTTCTTGCAATTTTCTATTTATTTCCCTATTGTTTTGTGTGTGTTTGGGTGAATAAGATGAGTACCCTTCATCAATAATTCATTTTATATCATGATCATATCACATTCCACATCATTCCATTTAATAAAACATACATAAAAAAAAGCATAAAGACATTTCATTTCATCTCATAAACATCTCCTTTGCATACGTAGATATAAAATAATTGCAATACCAAATAATACATATAGAAAAAAAAAACATGACATCATCATAGCATCACATTTTGCATACGTCATTACATTGCAAAAAACATCATGATGATAGAATCCACATCATCATTAAAAACACATGTGCATATAGACATATAAAATCATCATCATAAGATCATCATGCATTTGTCATACATCCATCATATAAAAAGTAAAAGCATTATCATAAAATGCATCCATCTCATCAGCATATAGAAGCATGAATCATCATCATATTCAACCATCCATCATATAGTAATGCATAATCATAAGTATAAAAACACATGAGAATCCATCTAAGTCTTTCACTGCATATCATATAACTCAAAAAAAAAAAAATTAGTGTCTAGGTACAATAATATCATCTAACAAAAAAAATGGAATGAATCATCTGAAAATACATGTATACATCATCAAAGGATATATTGTACATTTAAGGCTAATTGTGACTATCTCCTAAGGTTGTAGGCCTCATCTAGATACCTACCTATCAACCACTGGTACCTATATCAGAGCCACTTGCACCTGGATCTTGTATTGGCCTAGGAGTTATAACTATGATTCTCCTTCTCTCTATACACTCATGTTGTGAGAAAGATTCTCTAATACTCTTAGAAAAAGAGGGAGCTTGTGATATCGAGGGACTGTATGATAATATAATCCTCGGTAATACTCACTCCTCCTCATCTCATACTGGAGATCTTGTTAGGAATAATACAACTAAGGGGGGTGAATCAATTGTATCCCAAATAATTAAACTTTAAACTTTAAACCAATTACTTGATGCAAATTTGAACACTTAAAAAAAAAACCATAACATAAATATTTTGTTTTCGAGGAAACCCTATTAAGGGAAAAATCGTGGTGGGGGTAGAACCTACAAAATAATGAAATAGAAATATTGTATCCTTGTTAGGAGATCTAGCTCTGTTAGGAGCTAACAATTACATCTAGTAAAAGTCCCTATTAAAGGAAAAACCCTGTTAGGAGTCTTCTCAACCCTGTTAGTAGTTGAATCAAATGATGAGCTCACTTCCCGAGCACAATGCTCAAATTGAAGGTTAATCCCACCTTATGGACTCACTATCCAAAGAGAAGTATAAAGGTATACTTTTAACAGTGAAGTAACTTATAGAAAATTTCTTTGCTTATATCGTTCCAATGAAGTGCATTACAAATATAATCATTGTTGTACATCTAGAAGAACTCACATCCACATGCTTTCCACATCCAATCCATCCATTTCATCTCTCTACACATCAAGATATTTCTTTCCTTTATACAAGTTACAAAAAATAATTAGGCCAGCCTATTAAGACTTCCCTAATGCATAAAAAATTACATAGACCCTTGTTAAGATACACACAATACCTTACACAAGTAATTATCAAATATAAATTATTAGTTACACTCCAAGATCTATAAATCATGCTCGCTAATCATTGAGCATATTACACCCCTATAGTTGGCCTCAAATAGGTCTTCGCTAGTCCACATGCCTCAACTGACATTGTCAGGAATCCAATGACCTAAGAATCAAAAATAATTTTATCCCTTGTATCTTCTATCATTCCTTATGCTTTCATATCATAACTCATGCTCGTATCTAAGTTATCCCAAAAATTTAGAGACCATCACTGTCATAATCGTATGTCACTACATTTTAACCAGTCTTTACCAAAATAACTATAACTCATGCAAATATAAACATAAGGTCCAATGAACTTATACATAAGGTATACTCATCCCTCTACACAAATCCATGCTTGCATATGCTGATATTTCATACAATGTCCATACACACCTGTCAATGTTTCTTGTACCTATGATAACCAGTCTTTCTGAGACTTCTACTATATCCACTGAAGCATATGTTGAAATCAATGACAAAACATGAATTTCAATACCTCAAAAGAAAAAATTCCAAAAATACCCCCTTTGGCATTAATGGAAACATATGTTAAAATTCATCAACCCAAAAGTATCCTTCTTAATACAACTTTCTCAATATCCTCTTCACAAGTCCCCCTAAAATAGTTGGGATTTTTCACTTGTATCTCTCCCCCTTTGACATTTATGGGAAAGGGTGGCATAGCTCTTATCCTCCTCTATCCATTCTATCTCTGCAAGTTGTATCTTTTTCAAATCTTCATTCCTAGAAAAACCAGGTGCTTGATTGCCCAAATATGTTGTGTTGTGTTCCTGTGATCACTCCCCTTGAGGACTGGATCTAAGAATAAAGTCCAGAGTATAATATGGCTCCAATAACTTCTGGAGTGATGCATTCCTACATAATTTATTTCTCACAAGGAGGATTTCTCACCCCAAGCACCCACTTAAAAAACATGAACACCTCATCAAGATGAGACTCCTAGGGGGTCTTGAGGATACCCAAGTCCTTAGGGTTTCATTTTTGATGCAATACTAGTATTTCTCCTTAGACCTCTTCTAGGGTCTCTTAGGTAAATAAATGACCTACTAGGATTCTTCTACTAACCCTAGGCTCATTAGGTATCTTATCACAAGATCCTAATTCTTTCAACTAGTAAACACCAATAAAGTAGAACTCACAACTTTTGCAAACCTCATACTAGACCCAAATTGGTCTATCTTGCCCCATTTGCACAATCTGATCCAAATGGATTCCAATATTCATAAAATTGAAAAGGAAATATATAAATATGTAAAAGAGACCAATTCCAACCTCCACAAACTCACTTTTCTTCAAAAACACAAACGAGCTCCAAGAACTTATGCAATTACCTCCAAAATAGGGCTACAAACAATTAGCCCTATTTGGTCACCTTTTCTGCATTATCTTGGAAAAATGTCTTAACAAGTGCCAAATAGGCTTAGGATCTAGACACCATTTTAAGAGACACTATATATTTTTTAGGTATTAGCTCTCAGAAGTATTCGTACAGTCCTTCCTACTTTCATGCCTAAAATTTAGGGTTTTAGGCCTCCTTTACTGTCTGCACAAGAAATGAACTTTCTTGGGAAACAAGATAAATCATAAAAATTTATCCTCTTGGTTGGGTTTCCTCCTCTAACTATTATACCTTCCCACTTCCACTGGTTGAAGCTATGGATGCTTTCAATCCCTCTAGCTAGCTCTGCAATCACTGATGATCCCTAGCCATGCCACTCTGGCTTGCCTAGGGCATCATCTTAAAAATATCTGCCACCACTTCCAGGGCCCAAACTACTATGTAAAAAATGTACATGGATTCCACTTTCATAATCCAAGAGCCTGGGCCAAAGACACAGTGGAAAAGAAAGCTAAGACTCCATTTGCAAGCAGTGCTCAAAACAAGACCAGCGACTGGACTGAACTTTAAAGATTTTATTCAAACACTTAAAACTATTGAATATACTAATCTAACACCACAAGAAGTTAAATAATAATATAAATTACATGAAAAAAATCTTAAAAAAACATTCTCAATCCATTACACTACTCGATCACCTTGAAACAGACAAATATTCACTATTATTGCTTAACACAGTTCGTACATGAAATTTCTCAAAATTGCCAACCCTTCACAAATCCTGAGGATGGTCTTATATAGATTACCCAAACACTATATGGTCAATTTCAGATATTTAACCAACCAATTTCATCGAAGATTCCAATTTGTCATAAAAGTTGTCAATGTTGTTAATGACAACATTGACAACTTTCGACAACTTTTGGGTTTGATTGCCAAACTTGGTCAAACCCTATCCAAAAATTTTCAATCCACTAAATATGATGAAAAAACATCAAAAAGGACCTCTAGTCCCTCTCTTGACTCATTTTACCACAAGATGCCAAAATTCTCTAATTGGGCCTAAATAGACCTAAGGGTCACCAAGGGACTGATAAGACCTATCCTCCTACAAACCCTTCACACACTAGGATCACTCTTGGTCCCTTTATTCACCTAGTGGTCTAGCTAGAACCACTACAAGAAAAAACAAAAGAAGATCAAACCCTAGGTTATATTTCCACAACTAGCCTACCTAGGTGCTCCTGCACCATACTCCCTCAAAAGGAGAAGTCATGTCACTCCTATGGACAGTAGCTCCTCTAAGATGCCCACCTTCTTGAAATATATCTCTACAATCCATGAAGTCTCTAACTCTGGTCTATCCTTCCACTAAATCAAATGCTCCATGTAGACCTTGTGTCTAGTGGTCTTCTTGACCTGGGAGTCCAGGACTTTATCAGCCACCATAGGAAACTTTGGAGGTAAGGCAGTAACCTCCACATCAGCACTGACCCCTTGGTTGGTTGGATTGATATCCTTTAGCTTTCCTCTAAAATCTATTAGGTCTTGGACATTGAATATGGGAGAGATGTTCAAATCTGATGGTAAGTCCACCCTATATGCATTAGCTCCATATTTTGCTAAGATATTGCATGGTCCTATCCTTTTCATCTGAAGCTTGGTAGGGACACCCTTCTATAGTCTAGATTTTTTAAGTGGACCATCACATAGTCCCCCACTTCAAACTGAACATCCCTCCTTTTCTCATCAACCTTGGCTTTCAACTTAAGTTGACTGTCTTGTATCTGCTTCTTTACCTGATCTTGTATCTCCTTCATGGTAGAGGTGAAGTATTCTGCACGACCACTTCTGTACTCCATTCCACCAAGAACCCTAAGCTCACAAACACCCCTAGGATGCATGCCATAAACCACCTCAAATGGACTCTTTCCTGTCATCCTATTCCTTCTATCATTGTAAGCATATTCTTCTTGAGGAATGACCACATCCCAAGTTTGTCCATATTCCTTAGTTAGGCACCTCAAAAGGTTACCCAGTACTCTGTTGACCACCTCACTTTGGCCATTAGTCTTGAGGGTGGTAAGCTGAACCAAAAGATAGGTTAGTACCCAGCCTTGTCCACAAAGTTCTCCAAAAATGACTCATAAATTTTACATCTCTATCAGAGACTATGCTCAAAGGGAGACCATGAATCCTTACTATTTCTTTGAGAAACAAATAAGCTATGTGGCTAGCATCATTAGTAGTTCTGCATGGAATGAAATGTCCCATTTTACTAAACCTATCCACAACTACATAAATGCTATCATACCCCTATTTAGTTTTGGGTAACCCCACAATGAAATCCATACTTACACACTCCCATGGTCTATTAGGGATAGGTAGAGGCTAATACAACCCTACATTACTCATTCCTCCTTTT
>MU225736.1:1417017-1443809 GCA_018584345.1 Thuja plicata
GGCCACTAATTCCCCCCCCCCCCCCCCTCAGTTATTACTAACAATTGGTATAAGAGGTTGTGTGCTTAGAAGGAAGGTTTCAAGACCTAAGATAAAGATCACAAGATTAACAGACAAGATGTGCCCAAAATGAACAAGGACAACTTTGCTTTATGGAAAAGTAGAATAAGACTCCACCTATCAGGTATTGGAAATGCTGTTACTCAATACTTAGATACTGAATATGTGTTGCCCACAAGAGTACCCACAATTGAACAAATGAGAGATAAGCATGAACACAACTGCATGATGATAGAGTTTTCTTCCTCTCTCTCTGATGCTGAATTTGAAGATGTCAAAACATGCACCTCTGCAAAGAAGATTTTGGATAAATTGATTCTTGTACATGGTGATGATAAAAATGTTCTGAGAGCCAAGGCAAAAAGACTTAAGAGGAAAGTTTGATGACCTCATAATGAAAGAAGGTGAAAACATCACACAGTACAACACAAGAATCAAAGAGGTAGTCAATTCTATCCAAGGAGTTGGAGGTGTACTAGAAGAAGATACAGTGGTAAGTAAAATTATAAGAACCTTACAGCCTAATTATTCTATTAGAGTATCTGCCATACAAAAAATGAGAATAGTATCAAATAAAAATGTTACTCTAGATAGTTTGATTGGAAGACTGATTTCATTTGAGATGAATAACTTTGATAATAGTGTCTTACCAAACATAGAGTCTGCATTCAAATCTTCTATGAGAATAAGTAAATAAAGTCATAAACACACTATGAGAAAATATAGTGATAGTGAAAGTGAAGAAGAAGATCTTGATGAAATTGAAGCACTTATGGCTAGAAGAATGCAAAGAGGCAAAGGTAAATACAAAGGTAAATTACCACTTGTGTGTTTTAATTGTAAAGATATTGGACACTTTGTTGCAAGATGTCCTAACAGAAGAAAAGATGACAGAAGTAATGACAGATCATTTGAAAATAATTTTAACAGAGGCTATTACAGAAGAAACCAACAATCAGAAAGAAGAGATACTTGAGACTACAAGGACAAAGGAAAGAAGGCCAATTACCTAGCTAAATGCAAAGACGAAGATACTGACACCGAATCTGATGAAGACATCGAGATGGTATTTGTAGCAGTGAAAGATGATTCAGATGAAGATGAAGAAAGGTATGTAGAAATTGCACTCATAGCTAAAGTTAGAAAAAATGATGTCTGGATCATAGATAGTGGCTACACTCACCACATGACCAGTGATAAAGAAAATTTTAAAACTTTTGAGTATTATAATGACAGTTCAGTAAGAATGGGTAATGATGCACCTTGTCTAGTTGAAGGTAAAGGAACCATAATGTTGAATAACATAATTAAATGTGAAAATTCTTACTGGGTTAGAGGACTGAATTACAATTTGTTAAGTGTTTCTCAGTTAAACAATTTAGGTCATAGTGTAGCATTTGAAAATAAGAAGGCAAAGATCTTCAATGAATCAGAAAGGTTGATTGGTACCTGTGAGCAGACAAAAGGTAACTTATTCTATCTGAATGATACTAACACTTGTTTGATGGATAGAAATGAAGATATATGGTTATGGCACAAAATATTGTGTCATGTGAACTTTGACGACATGATAAAGATAGGAAAAAAGAGAAATTTCAGAGGCTTACCGACAATGTATAAGCTAGACAATATCACGTGCAAGAATTATCAAAAAGGTAAGATGACAAAGTCTAGTTTCAAAAGAAAAACCCATACATTTGATGTCATTCTAGAATTAGTCCATATTGATCTATGTGGACCCATGAGGACAAAGAGTTACTATGGAGATAGGTATTTTATTCTCTTTGTTGATGATTTTTCTAGAATGATGACATTTATGTTTCTAAAAGAGAAATTAGAAGCATTCAAGATGTTTAAATGGTACAAAGCAATGGTAGAAAAACAAAGTGGTAAGGAATTAAAATGCTTGAGATCAGATAGAGGAGGGGAATTTATTTCAGATGAATTCACTAACTTTTACAATGAGAATGGTATCAAAAGATAGGTCTCTGCACTGAGAACACCACAACAAAATGGAATTACTAAAAGAAGGAACAGATCCATCATTGATTGTGAAAGGACGCTGATGATAGAAAAAGGTATCACCCAAATCTTCTGGAGGAAAGCTGTCAATACTACTATTTATATATTGAACAAAGTATAATTGAAGAAAGACACCAAGAAGACACCCTATGAGCTATGGTATGGACATACACCTAATGTAAGTTACTTCAAGACCTTTGGTAGTCAATGTTATATCTTAAAAGATGATAGAAATGGAAAAATTGATTGCAAAAGTGATGAAGGTATCTTTCTAGGGTTTTCCACCAAGAGCAAGGCTTATAAATGTCTCAATAAAGCCTCTAACAAAATTGTTAAAAGTGCAAATGTAAAGATAGATGAATTTGCAGAGACAAATGAAAAGGAAAGCACAAAAGAACTAGAGGACTGTTGGAGATTTGATTTTGTTCAGTTGATTGATTGTATGTTTGTCATTGATAACAACATATAATACACGGTAGTGATCCTATATGTACTTATAAGAATGATGACATGAAGAATTGTGTGGTTAGATACATATTTTTGATATCTTTATTATGTTATGTTCATACACATAGATCTAGATATGATGTTTCAATCAAGTTGTGTAATTCTGTTATTGGCAGTTACAGTTCTTGAAGAGTATCTGTTCAGAGCTGACATATGTAACATGTTTCTTGAGTTGTGCCTATCTTCAAGATATGCATGTGTATATTCATGATTAGTTATAAGTTGATGATAGTTATCTAAAGGTTCCAAACATGTTTCAAGAAGATTGCAAAGTTAGAGATAAATTGGTGAGGCCGACTTAGTGAAGTGTCACATCTATTCAGTTTATACTTGCGCAGTTGTAATATTGTTTTTGTGCTTAGTAAAGCCAACAAGGATGTTATGAAGAGTTTTCTTATAGGTCCCATGATATCATACTTTTAGGAAGATACTTATAGCAAGTCATTTGTGATACGCTAAGTGTGAATGATACGAAAAGAGACAGAAGATGTACAGAGCAGAATATAAGATGTGGTTCATTCATCAAGAGTCTACATGAAGAAGAAGTGAAATATTGTAATACACTGGAACTAATCAAGACATCATGTTCACTCTATAGTTCATCATCATATATAGTGCATATATATTATACAGAAGGTTGTAGCCTTCACCATTAAGTAGTGAGCTTTTGGACAGTGAGTCCACCACCCCTAATAGGGTTATTTATAAAAGACTCCTAACAAGGTCTAACCCATAACCAGGTCACTATACTTATTGCATTATAAAGTACAACTCCTAACAGGGTTGAAATATCTTCTAATAGGGATTACTATAAACAAGTATAGTTCATTGTGGGTGCTAATTCCCATCAGGGTTTTTACCATTTGGTTTCCCCGTAATCAAATTGTGTGTTGTGTACTGTGTTATTTGATTAAGAATTTACTTTGTCGTATTATGAAGTTAAATAAGTAAAAATAACTAAAGTTACTAATAACTGATTCACCCCCCCCCTCAGTTATCCTTTGGGACTATTCTAACAATTGGTATCAGAGCCAAGTGCCTTGGAGAAGAAGCCTAATAGCTTAAGGTAGATCAGATGTCTTACTTCATAAAGGAGAGCCCTAAGTTTGATGGAGAAAATTATCTGGATTGGAAAAATAAAATGATAACACATCTACAGTGTGTTGGCTTTGAGATCTTTGAAATTGCTACACAAGAAGTTGTAATTCCATCTCTGAAAGACCTTGCAAATGATGACGCTACTAATAGAAAAATAGAAACATTTATCAATAATGCAATTGCTAAAGAATCCCTAATCAGCATCTTATCAAACAGTGAATTTTCTGAGATCAAGAAAATTGATAGAGCATATACCATATGGAAGTATTTAGAAGATATGTTTGAAGGAGATATTCAAGAAAAGAATGCATGCATGAAGACATGGAAAAAGAAATACAACAATCTTGAGATGTTACCTGAAGAGAACATTAGAGCTTACAATCACAGGATAAATGAAGCAGTCTCTGGAATGAAAAACAATGGTGGAGAAATATCAGAAGAAGATATAATGGACCAGTTGCTAACTACTTTAACATTAGACTATGAAAACAAGATAATTATTCTAGAGGAAACCATGCAATTCTCACAAGACTTCAAGAGAGAGACTTTGATCAAAAAATCTCTGCATTTGAGATATCAAGATTGAAGACTGAACCTAAAAGTGAAACAACTTTCAAAGCCTCATTCCATGGTAAGAAATCCTTACACATCTCCAGTCATAATGAGAAAGAAGAAGTTGATGAAGAACTAGAAGAAATCATTTCTATGATTGCAAAAAGAGAAAAGAAAGGAAAAGGAAAATATGAAGGACAACTTCCATTCAAAAGTTTCTCATGCAACAAGATTGGTCACTTTGCAACTAAGTGTCCCACAAGAGTCAAGAAGTTCAGATCTGATTACAAACCTAAATACAAGAAGGAATGCTATCATGTTGAAGAAGGTGTAACTGATGAAGATTCAGTAGAAGATGAAATTGGATTTGTTTCCCTTAGAGACATGGAAAGGATGCTCGAGGAAATGGACTTTGAAGATGAAAAGGAAGAAAAAGAGTTAGCCCTAATTTCTAAAGTAGACATCAAAATTGATTGGATCATTGACAGTGGATGCTCTCATCACATGGCAAGTGACAAAGATATATTTGTTCATTTAGACAAATACAAAGGTGGTATGGTTAGATTTGGAGATAACACTCCTAAACCTATCATAGGTAGAGGTTCTATCACTTTGGTTGGAAAGAATAAGACAGATGATGTTCTATATGTTGATGGATTACATCATAACTTGCTAAGTGTTGGACAACTACTTGATAAAGGTTATCATTTGGAGTTCAAAGATAACAAGTGCATCATTAACAACAAGGATGGAGACATAATTGCATCAGGATCCAAAACAAAAGCTAATATTTTTTAGCTCAATTTTGATGTAAGTTGTTTTGTTGCAAAAGTAGATGACAGTTGGTTATGGCACAAGAGACTATGTCTTATCAATTTTGATAACATAGTAAAGATAAGTAATGTCAAGGTTGTCAAAGACCTTCCTAGTATTGCAAGACCAGTTGACACAATACGTAGGGAATTTTTTATGGGAAAGAATGTAAGGAGTTCCTTCAAAAGAAAGTAGAACTCAGCTAAAAACAAATTGGACCTAGTGCATATAGATTTGTGTGGTCCTACCCAAACAAGATCATACTACAGAGAAAGGTATTTTATTTTTTTTGTTGATAATTTTTCTAGGATGATGTGTGTTGCATTCTTAAAGGAGAAATCTGAAGCCTTTGAGAAGTTCAAAATATTCAAAGCTAAAGTTAAGAATGAATCTAGATTAAAAACTGAAATGTCTAAGATCAGATAGAGGAGGAGAATTCACCTCTGACCAATTCTATGATTATTGTGAAGAATATGGAATTAAAAGATAGTTGAGTGCACCTAGAACCTCTTAGAAAAATGGGATAGTAGAAAGGAGGAATAGGATTATACTTGATACGACACGCACTATGATTGAAGGAAAGGCTGCACACACATATTGGAGAGATGTAGTGAATACAACAGTATATACTATCAATAGGACTCAATTGAGGCTAGGCAAGGATAAGACACCCTATGAACTTTGGTTTGGTAATGTACCTACAGTTAAGTATTTTAGAATCTTGGGTCGCAAGTGCTACATCAAGAGAGATGATGGTGTTGGTAAGTTTGATGCCAGGAGTGATGAAGGTATTTTCCTTGGTTACTCTACAAAAAGAAAAGCATATAGATGTTTTAATTTGAGATTAAAAAAGGTAATTGAAACTACTCATGTAAAAATTGATGAAAAGTTTATGGTTCAAGAGAGATACTATAAATATGCACCTATGATTCAAGATGAACCCAGGCCCAACAGCAAAGATACTGTTATTGAAGAAATTTTTGATTACATTGATGTCTCATCTAGTGAACCTGAATCAATCAGAGAAGAATCATAGATTATAGAAGAAGAAGTCACACCTAAGGTTCCCAAATTCACATCTAGATACCACTCTAAAGATGATATCATTGGAGATCAGAGCAGCAGTGTTTTGACCAGATCAAAGGCAAAAAGTCTAGCAATGGATGAAGAGGTATGTTTACTCTCACAGATTGAACCTTTAAGTGTTCAAGATGCTTGCAATAATTATAATTGGAAGAATGAAATGAAAGAAGAATTAGATCATATAATTAAGAATGATACATGGGAATTGGTCCCTAGACCCAGTGACAAAAATGTGATTGGAACAAAGTGGGTATTCAAAAACAAGATGAATGAAGATGGTACAGTAGTAAGAAACAAAGAAAGATTGGTATGTAAAGGATATGCACAGAGAGAAGGAATAGACTAGACTGATACATTTGCCCCTATGAGCAGACTGGAAGCCATTAAATTATTCTTGGCTTATGCAACATTCAAAGATTTTAAAGTTTATCAAATGGATGTAAAGTCAGCTTTTTTGAATGGTGACTTGAAGGAGGAAGTCTACATAGAACAGCCTAAAGGATTTAATCTTTCACATAAACCAGACATGGTATGTAGATTGAAGAAATCACTCTATGGTCTTAAACAGGCCCCAAGAGCTTGGTATGAGAGACTTTATGGTTATCTTACCAATATTGGATTCAAGAAAAGAGTAGCTGATTGTAACCTATTCACAAGAGAGGCACCTGATGGATTATTATTAGTTGCCATATTTGTTGATGCTATTATCTTTGGAGGTAATGACAAGATTAGTACAACATTTGCAAAATAAATGTAGAATGAATTTGAAATGAGCATGATTGGTCCTATAAAATACATTTTGGGACTGAATGTAAAGCAGATAGATAAATGTATATTCATTAATCAGTCAAAATATGTGAAGGAAATATTGAAGACCTTCTAGATGGAAGACTGTAAGTCAATATGCACTCCCGTGATAATAGGAAGCAAGCTTTCAAAAGATGATGATTCCACAACAGTTGATAAGACATTGTACAAATCTATGATGGGTAAACTCATTTATCTAACTCAATCTAGACTTGACATATCTAATGCAGTTGGCATTGTTGGAAGATTTGTAGCTAAACCCAAGAAGAATCACCTAATGGCAATCAAGAGGATATTCAAATATCTAAAGGGAACTATAGACTATGGTTTATGTTATCCTAAATCAGAGAATGTACAACTTCATGTGTATACAGATGCAGATTGGGCAGGTTGTATTGATGATATGAAGAGCACTTCAAGAGGAGCAATATTTCTTGGAGACAGGTTGGTTTCTTGGATAAGCAAGAAGCAGAATTGTATTTCTCAGTCAACAGTAGAAGCTGAATATGTTGCACTAGCACTGAATTGTTCAACCATGGTTTGGATCAAGAAGATGGTTAAAGACTTTGGCATTCAGGCTGATTATCCTATTTTTATTCATTGTGATAATACTAGCACTATCAACATGTCTAAGAACCCTGTGATGCATGCAAAGACAAAACACATAGAGATCAAGTACCATTTTCTGAGAGAAAAGGTTGCAGACAAAGAAGTGAAATTGGACTATGTGAGCACCAATGAATAGTTGGTAGATATTTTCACAAAGCCCTTATCAAAGGATACTTTTGAGTATCTTAGGGAGAAGTTGGGAGTAATTCCCTCTCCTGAGTCTATTTAGAAGAAGCAGCAAGAACATCAGTCCTGTGTGACTGATGAATGGTTGACTACTCTACTTCTAGAGTAGTACCTATGCCTAATGATTTATGGCACCCTTTTCCATTGATGTCAAAGGGGGAGTATATAGTAAGGGGGAGCATATACTATGGGGGAGTATATACATGGAACAAAAATAGTCAGAAGAACTGAAGCAGTGTAGAGGAATCTTTGATGAGGATATTGAGAATATTGTAAAAGAAAGAGGACACCATGAACAGAGGATGTTTTTGATATCATATGTTTCCATCAATGTCAAAGGGGGAGATTGTTGGAGATTTGATTCTATTCAGTTGATTGATTGTATGTTTGTCATTGATGACAACATATAATACACATTAGTGATTCTATATGTAATTATAAGAATGATGACATGAAGACTTGCATGGTTAGATACATGTTGTTGACATGTTTATTATTTTATGTTCATACACACAGATCTAGATATGATGTTTCAGTCAAGTTGTGTAATTCTATTATTAGCAGTTACAGTTCTGGAAGAGTATCTGTTCAGAGTCGATGTATGTAACATGTTTCTTGAGTTGTGCCTATCTTTAGGATATGCATGTGTATATTCATGATTATTTATGAGTTTTTGATAGTTATCTAAAGGCACCAAACATGTTTCAAGAAGATTGCAAAGTTAGAGATAAATTGGTGAGGCCAACTTAGTGAAGCGTTGTGTCTATTCAGTTTATACTTGCACAGTTGTAATATTGTTTGTGTGCTTAGTAGAGCCGACAAGGATGTTATGAAGAGTTGTCTTACAGGCCCCATGATCTCATACTTTAAGGAAGATACTTATATATTTTCATTTGTGATACGCTAAGTGTGAATGATACGAAAAGAGACAGAAGATGTACAGAGCAGAATATCAGATGTGGTTCATTCATCAAGAGTCTATGTGAAGAAGAAGTGAATGATTGTAATACACTGGAACTAATCAAGACAATAGGTCTACTCTATATTTCATCATTAGATATAGTGCATATCTATTATACAGAAGGTTGTAACCTTCACCATTAAGCAGTGAGATTTTGGACAGTGAGTCCACCACCCCTAACAAGGTTATTTGTAAAAGACTCCTAACAGGGTCCGACCCTTAACCATGTCACTATACTTATTGCATTGTAAAGTACAACTCCTAACAGGGTTGAAATATCTTCTAACAGGGATTACTATAAGAAAGTATAGTTCATTGTGGGTGCTAATTCCCACTGGGGTTTTTACCATTTGGTTTCCACGTAATCAAATTGTGTGTTGTGTACTGTGTTATCTGATTAAGCATTTACTTTTTTGTATTCTAAAGTTAAGGAAGTAAAAAGAACTAAAGTTACTAATAACTAATTCACCCCCCCCTCTCATTTATCCTTTGGGACTATTATAACAAGGACTACAATAGGTTTGTTTACAATGAAGAACCTGACACTCTACCCAAGCAACAGATTATTACACCCGAGCATCGGGCTACAAATACTGACAATAAGGATATTTCTCAAGATGATGTACCAAGTGATGGAGATCAGAATGAAGGAAAAAATGATGATCAAGATGATAGACAAAGAATTGAACCTATAATTGCTAGATATGTCAGGAGGAACCATCCACAGAACTAGATCATTGGAGACAAGAAAGCTGGTATGAGAACCAGAAGTAAGTCCTAAACACAAATGTCTAATTTTTTATTTTGAGCCCAAATATGTTAATGTTGCACTTGATAATGAAGAATGGATTAGTGCAATAAATTAGGAAATTGAGAAGATTGAGAAAAAAAATACATGGACACTTGTACCGAGACCAGATGACAAGAATGTCATCGGTACAAAATGGATATTTAGAAATAAGCTAAATGAGAATGGAGAAGTCACTAGAAACAAAGAAAGACTAGTATGCAAGGGGTATGAAAAAGAAGAAGGGATTGAATATGGAGAAACCTTTGCACCCGTTGCTAGGCTAGAAGGAGTAAGAATATTACTTTCTCATGCTGCATTTAAAGGATTTAAGGTATACCAGATGGATGTCAAGTCTACATTCCTAAATGAAATACTTGAGAAAGAGGTATACATTGAGAAACCAAAAGGGTTTGCTAATCCAGACAAGAGGAACATGGTATGTAGACTACACAAAGCCTTGTATGGATTGAAACAAGCACCAAGAGCCTGATATGAAAGACTTCATTCCTATCTCATAAGTATTGGATTTGTAAGGACTAGTGAAAACAATAATCTTTATTTGAAGGAAGATACCGATGCTAACATTTTTATTGCTGAAATATTTGTTGATGACATCATATTCAAAGGCAATGATATGCTATGAAAATCATTTGCAAATGAAATGAGAAAATAATGTGAGATGTCTATGTTTGGAGAGATCAAGTTCTTTCTTGGTCTATAGATCATACAACAAGATGAAGGAATTTTCATTACACAATCCAAGTACATTAAGGATGTGATGAAAATATTCAAGATGGAAGATTCCAAACCAATTGGAACACCGATGGCAACTGGATGCAAACTGAAAAAGGAGGACAAGTCAACTGAGGTAAACCAGACTTTCTACAGATCAATGATTGGAAAACTCATGTATGTTGTACATACTAAACCAGATATTGCACATGCAGTAGGAATAGTTGCAATATTTTATGCTAATCCCAAGGAATCATGTATGATTTCTATGAAAAGAATCCTAAGATATATGAAGAATATCGTGGACTATGGCATATGGTATAGAAGAGAAGACAAATTTTAACTTAAGGTCTTTACCGATGCTAATTGGCCTAGAAACATTGATGACCGTAAGAGCACAACTGGAGGAGCATTCTTTATGGGTGACAGACTTGTCACATGGATCAACAAGAAGAAAGGACGCATCTCTCAGTCTACTGTAGAAGTAGAGTATGTTGTTGTTGTTGCAAACTGCTCAAATATTGCATGGATCAAATCGTTACTAGAAGGTATGCATATGAAAATTATTGAGCTAGTAATTATCTATTGTGATAATACTAGTGTAATAAACATCTCCAAGAATCTAGTCATGCATGCTAAAACAAAGCATATTTCCATTAAGTATCATTATTTGAGAGAACACATTCAAGAAAAAGAGGTGATACTTGAGTATGTGCAATCAAAGGAACAATTAGTTGATATCTTCACCAAGCCACTACCCAAGGATGCATTCAAGTACTTGAGAAAGAGACTAGATTTAGACCCTTTTCTACTGGTCAGTAAGATGACTAGAAGGCTACATCATCCTACATATTATCATAATATCACTCATGTTGATGCAAGAAAAGAGATGGACTTCAAAGATACATCTATACACAACAAGGTATTTATCTACTCCAAAGCACCAAAGTTGTTATTGTATTTTTGATGGATTGGAAAATTCAAGGAGTATATTATGGATAGAAAAGATTGCTTGACATTACTGTCAAATATTTGTTTGGCATTATTGTCAAAGGGAGAGATTATATCCATTATCAAACATGGAAAGATTATATCAGAAGAGATTATATCCATCACAGATCCAGAAAGAGAGATGTAACAAAGGGGAGATTACATACAAAGGGAGAGATTGCTGACAAAAGAGAAAAGAGGCATCAAAAGAAAAGAATAGTCAAAAAGAGAGAGTTTAACACAAGGAGAGAATACATCACATCACAAGCAGAAAGATTCTACATTTATTTAGTAAAGAGATTGAAGATAAAAATAAATCTGCAAGAATCAAATCCAAGCTATCTGAGCTTATCGAGGACTAGATATTTGTATTGGTTATAGTACATAAGATTGGTAGTTTGATGAACTTCAACTGTTATATTTCATATTGTATTAGTGATAATATAATGTGATAATGTAGTGTGTTTAAATTAATTCCAAAGGGAGATATTGATGAACTATAACTGATTGAATGTTTGAAGATATTAAGTTGATGATCATGCAAGACATGAAATCAGTTAATGTATTGTATTTTCATTGATGTAAACTTGATATAATCTATATGGTCATGTATATACTGCTAAAGACTTCAAAGAACCAATGAATCAAAGGATATGCTATTAATAATGCATAAAAGTCAAGTATTCACAAAGTGACTGTATACACTAATGGAGTGCACACCAACAGACAGAATAAAAGAGAAAAGTCATAGTGTTACCTGACAAACAAAAGAATAGCATTATCGATGAGAAAAGTCATAGTGTTACCCAATGATAAAATCACAGTGTAACCCGACAAATAGAATTACAGTATTGCCTGATAGATAAGACAAAGAGGGAGATCCTAAAGAAAATTGAAGTCACACCGATAGAATAGTCAGTTATCACTGAAGACTAACTAAAGTATTAATCAACAAAACAAAGAGTTCAGAAATGACAAAATGCTTAGCTATCAAGAGATAAATATAGAATTAACTGGCACTTATCATTGTGGATCAAGCCAAGATCAAGAAAGCCAAGAAATAGTGAAATCATGTCTATTTAAGAGACAAGCTTATTCATTATGAATAAAGGGGAGTGACAAGAGAATAGATGCTGAAGAGATGTTGAAGGAGAAGAAATTATTCATTCAGAACTAATCAAAAAGTTGAGGAAAGAGCTAAATTATGCAGACACCGACGAAGAGTGAGACAACATCACAGAGAAGAACAGTGTGGAGAAAAGGTATTGAAATTGATTATATTGATTAGAGAGGTAATGCACTTACAATAGATCTAAAAATCTGCAATTTAAGTTGTATATGTGAACAGGTCAATTTACTATTTGATTTTAACCATTGAAGCATCAAGTCTCTTAACTGAGCAGGACTTAAGAGTCTTTTGTAATTGAGATACATCCCAAGGAGTATCAAAAAGTTTGATCATACAAAGTAGCATTGGATATGCCCGATACCTATTGACATGCCAAGTGAGTGTTTGATCTTGGATGGTAGCATTAGATGTGAGATACTAAGTGACAAACTATCTATTTAAATCCTCTAACAAGGTCACACCTAACAGTGTGTTTGTAACCTTTAACAGGGTTGGCTCTTCACCGAACTCACTTCAGAAGAGTGAAAATTTGTGGTACCGATCTGAGTGGTTTTTCCCTTAATAGGGTTTCCACATTAAAAATCCATGTTTTAATGTGTCTATGAGTCATTAATTTATTTTTTTTCATTTCACATAATTATCTTTGGATTGATCTGTATACTCTTGTTATTTACTGTGTTTCAGTAAATAGAAGACTGCTTATCAGTAAACATATAGTAGAAGGTTTTACAAAGCATTCTGACAAGTCATAATTTGATATAAGTATTTGGAGGCATTCATCTTATAGGACTAAAGATAACTAGAGGCATAATTTATGGTTCTAAATTTTAAAGGGTTGATTTAAGGATTACTTTTTGAGGCCACTGATTCACCCCCCCCCCTCTTAGTTATTACTAACAGACAACACTTTACATCTTTTAGTTGTAAAGTCTAAATGAATTAGCCAATGGAAATATAGTTTGAAATATGGTTATAACCATTGGGGAAAGCTTTCATAGCCCTTTCAGATGGGTGGAAATCAATCATGATGTAATTTTTCTCTTTGCATCAATAAAAATAACTAATTTTTTTGTAATAGTCAACTTGAAACTTTGGGAATGGACTTGTATAGACAAACCAGGCCATGAAACCAATTGGGAAGTAAGAAGAATTGAATTACCTTTCATTTTCATATGGTTTTGGGTCTTGATGATCTCTGGTTTGTAAGTTAGAGCATTTTCTTTGTTCACTGGTCTGAAACCCTCCAAAACTAGGGTTTACTCACTAAATCTCATTTTCCTCTCATGTCCACCCTTGGAAAATTATGATCCTTGGTGGACTAAGAGGTCTACATGTGGAATACATGATTTCTAATTTGGTTTGTAGGGGAATCGGTGTGAGCATGTTTTGAGTGAAGAATGGTCGGCATCTCTATGTGGCGACCAACAAATAGAATGGTGCAGCAGTGACTTCCATGAGATTGGGGTTGATTCAGACCTTGTCATTGGAGTTGGAGGATTTTGGGACCATCCCAAGTGCATTCAAAGTCTTATTTGCATCTTCCCTTAAGGATTTGGGGTACTTCCTTTGTTAATGGAGACCTAATTGTTAATTAGGCATATTTGATTATGTGATGTCCAAGCCACTTCCTTTTCACTTTAGAACCCTTGGCTTTAGGGATTATTAGTAATCAATAGATGGTACTCAAAAATATGGTCATTTCCTTGGGTCTAGTGTGAAGTATTGAATTTATGTCCATTAAACCCTCTGTGCAGGGCTAGAAGGAATTGAAGGCTTGATTATGGAATACATATCTCAAGGATACCCTATATTTTCTTAATGTTGGGAACATGTCTTGTTAGGATAAATAAGACCTTTTTAAACTTGGCTTAACCCCTACAACTCTAGTTTTCACTTAGGGTCTTATGAATCAATATTTGGATATTGATTGCATAAGTATGGATTGTTGAGATACATTGCACATCTTGAGTCTTGTATTAAACCTTTGTTGATATGTTGTATGGAGTTGTGTGATTGTGTTGTGAACTTTTGTAAAGGTGTAAGACCTAGGTGAAGAGGGTTCTATTTGTGAAGACCCCTTTTGGGAGAGTGGGAAGGACATAGTGTCTAACTTTCCTTATCATACCCTAGATCTTGCATCAAGTGGTATCAAAGAAGCTTAAGGATCTTTGGATTGATTCAAGTTGCAACCATGGATAATGGTGGAGAAGAAAGTGAAATTCCTAATAGGATGTCCAATGCATAACTACTAAGAGTAGTAAAGGATTATGATGTGGAGAGAAAATGGTTGAGGCAGGAGATGGAAAGGCTTAAGGAACAAGTCAAGAACAGTGGTGGTAAGTCTGGAATGGAAGACGAGGGGAGTGATGAAGAATCCCCTTTGTAGGAGGAAGAGGAGATCCATGTAGACCAGAGGCTACTTGTGAAGAATTTGAAGTCTATGGAGAGGAGAACCATGGATACCAAGCTTGATCTACCTGTCTATAATGGAAAGATAGATGAAGAAGAAGTCATGGACTAGATGGATGCACTCACTAGTTTCTTTCATTGTGAGGAGATACCAAAACACCAAAAGGTGAAAATAGAAAAGTCTATGTTAAAGGGGTCAGCCCTAACTTGGTGGAACTTCACTCATGCAGAGAGGGTGAAGATGGATAAGAATCCAGTGGGCACATGGAAGAAGATGATGGCCTTGGTGAAGGAGGTTTATGTGCTAGAAGATTATGAAGTGCATCTTCATAAGAAAAGACAGAGTTTGAGACAAAAATAAATGGATGTCTCAGGGTACACTGAAGAATTTTGTAATATCTCTATGAAATCCAAGTTGGTAGAGCCAAAAAGTGTCAAGCTTGCAAGATACATGCAAGGATTAAGGATAAATATCCAGGATGAGTTGAGTTTGTGTTCCCCAACTATAGTCCAATACTGCTTCCAATTAGCACTAAAAGTTGAAGACAAATTCAAGAGAAGACAAGATCAAAGTTCTAGGGGTAGAGGTAAAAACAACCATAACAAAAAATTTAGAGAAAGAGGAAATACATGGGGTAGAGGAAAGTCAAGTAGTGATAGACCCATGGAGAATAATCAAGGAGGAAGAGACCAAGGAGAGTCAAGTAATAGAGGAGGCTACAGAGGCATGAGACCTTTTGGTAGAGGTAGGGGAAGAACAAATGAACTCCTAAGGTGTTTCAACTGCAATCAATTAGGCCATCATGCAGGGACTTGCCCTAAGAAGAGGAACAATAACCAAGGTGAGAGAAGAGCATAGTTGGTCCAAGAAGACAACCAAGAACTTTAAGCTAAAGAAGGGACATTCTTGATGATGGGACAAGCCTTCTTGAAAGTACCACACACTCAAGAGCCACCCCAAAGGAAGAACCTTTTCAAAAAAAGAATCAGATGCCAAGGAAAGGTATGTAACTTATTGATAGACTCTAGTTCAACAAAGAATTTGATTTCTAAGGAAATGGTACAAAGGTTAGAATTAAATAAAACATGACATCCTTTCCCTTATAATGTTTCTTGTCTCACTAAAGGAAAACAAACATTAGTCACTGAACAGGCTATGGTAGAATTTTCTCTAGGAGATTTCAAAGATAAGGTTTTGTGTGATGTTGTAGAGATGGATGCTTGTCATCTTCTACTTGGGAGACCATGGCAATATGACATGGATTCCACCTATAGCTGTAGGAAGAACACCTACACTATCATTAGGGGTGGAAAAACCTTCACTATGAAGCTATTGTATAAACAAAAATTAGAGAAGGAACCCACTGTAATCATGATAAGGGAGAAAGAAATGGTAAAAAAAATTAAAAGAATCAGAGGAGGAAAGTTTCATACTGATCATGAAACCTAAGGAGAAGGAGGAATCTGATAAGATAGCACCCATACCAATAGAGGTCAAGGAATTACTAAACAAATATAGTGATGTTACTACAAATGGTCTACCCTCTTCCCTCCCACCCCTTAGAGATATCACTCATCCAATTGATATCATACTAGGCTCCTCATTACCAAACAAGGAACCCTATAAGATGACTCCTAATCAGAATGTGGAGATTTCTAAATAAGTCCAAGAAATGCTAGCCAAAGGCCTAATACAGAAAATTCTCAATCCTTGTGCAGTTACTTCTATTTTGGCACCTAAAAAGGATGGAACATGGAGGTTATGCACTAATAGTAGGGCTATAAAAAAAATAAAAATCAAGTATAGATTCCCCATCCCAAGAATTGAAGATCTTCTTGATCAACTTGGGACTACTTGTTACTTTTCCAAAATAGAATTAAAGTTAGGATACCATCAAATAAGAATCAGGCCAGGAGACGAATGGAAAATTGAATTTAAGACCATTGAGGGGTTATTTGAATGACTTGTAATGCCATTTGGTCTAAGCAATTCCCCAAGAACATTCATGAGGCTCATGAATGAAATTTTCATTGATTACATTGGCAAATTTGTTGTTATCTACCTTGATGATATATTGATTTTTAGCAGCAGCAGAGAAGAACATCTATACCATTTGGAGCAAGTGATAAAGAGACTTCATGACCACAAGATCATCATCAAATTGGAGAAATGTACTTTCATGCAAAGGGAACTTACCTTTTTGGGGTTTGTTATCTCAAAGGGAACATTAAAAATGGATCCTAGTAAGGTGGAGGCCATTGTCAATTGGCCCACTCCAAGAAATCAAGGTGAGGTAAGGAGTTTTCATGGTCTTGCTACATTTTACAGAAATTTTATAAATAAATTCAGTCATGTATGTGCTCCCATGTTAGACACCATCAAGGATGGTAAGAAAACTAAGTTTTCTTGAAAAAATGATGCTAACAATGCTTTTGATTACTTGAAGAATAGGGTTGCTCAATATCCTATCTTGACCTTACCGGATTTTAGGAAGGTGTTTACTATGGAGACGGATGCTAGTAACCTAGACATTGGAGCTGTCTTAAGTCAAGAGGGGAAACCTATAGCTTTCTTCTCTGAAAAGATAAATGATGCTAAGAAAAGATACTCAACATATGACCTTGAATTGTATGCAGTAGTACAGGCTCTAAAAAAATGGAGACACTACCTTTTACCAAAAGAATGTGTTGTCTATACTGACAACCATGCATTAATTTTTCTAAATTCTCAGGAAAAACTAAGTGTCAAGAATATAAAGTGGATGGAACAAGTGCAGGCATACACATTCACATTGAAGCACAAGAAAGGTCAAGAAAACAAAGTTGTTGAAGCCCTCAGTAGAATAGTTGTTTTAGTTGAAGAAGTGAAACTACAAAGCATTGGGATTGATTCTCTAAAGCATCTATATGCAGGTGATTAATATTTTGGAGAGGCATTCAAGGTGTGTTCTCAACTTGTAGGCAAATATCACACTGAGTTCTCCAAATTTCTCATTTAGAATGACCTTTTGTTCAAAGGTTCCCAACTTTGCATACCTAGGTGTTCTATGAGATTGAACATCAACCAAGCAGCATAACTAGAGTTGGGATATCATCCTCCCACAAGAAGAGTTTGCATTTAATGATTCTCTAAATAGATCCACTGGAAAAACACCTTTTCACATAATTTATGGTTTTCACCCAAGAGGCCCATTGGATCTGATAGACCTACCTTTAGAATTTAAGAGCAGTGCTCAGGGAGAAGAATTGGCAGAACTCATTGCCAAAGTTCAACATGAAGTAAAAACCAAACTACTGCAGACAACTCAAAAGTGCAAAGAGCAGGCAGATAAAAGGAGAAAAGAAGTTCATTTCCATATTGGGGACAAGGTTTGGGCATACCTCAGGAAAGAGAGGTTACCAAAAGGAAGATATTCCAAACTCCACATGAAGAGAGTTGGCCCATGCACAATTTTGCACAAAATGGGAGAAAATGCCTATGAAATAACTCTTCCCCCTACTTTTTTTATTTCTCCATTTTTTAACATTATTGATCTAATCTCTTATAAAGGTGATGTAGATTGTGATGATGTAGTTACTTCTAACAACTTGGGTCCTTCAGATACTTCATATGTTGTGCCAAACCTACCTCCTAGCCAATCGATGCAATTGGAGAAAATTTTGGAATCCAAAATCCTCAGATAGACCAGGTTGAAAACATATATGTAGTACCTTGTTAAGTGGAAAGGCCTCCCCAATATTGATGCTACATGGATGACTAAAGACAAGATTAAACAACATGGCACTTCCATTGATCAACTTGACTCAAGTGGGAACTTGAGCTCTAAAACTCATAGGGAGTATGGTGCAAGAGCACCCACTGTAACAAAATGAACACCTCATCAAGATGAGACTCCTAGGGGGTCTTGAGGATGCCCAAGTTCTTAGGGTATCATTTTTAGCTCATTGACCCAATTGTAAGGCTTGGTTCTAAGATTGGCATTCATAAGCCACTTGGTCAACCATTGGTCAAAGTGTCCCTAGAGATTAGGATTTGGGAATTTTATGTTCTTAGGATTTTTTAAGTATATTAGGAATGTTAGGTTCACTTTCTGCAATAAGATTGCATCTTTTGTGCAACTTTGCAAAATGTTGTCAAAAGTTGTCAAGCAACTTTGACAATAATTTACATCTTTTAGTTGTAAAGTCTAAATGACTTCCCCAATGGACATATAGATTGAAATATGGTTGTAACCATTGGTTAAAGCTTTCATATCCCTTTCAAGTGGGTGCAAATCAATCATGATGTAATTTTTCTCTTTGAATCAATAAAAATAATTGATTTTCCTGTAATAGTCAACTTGCAACTTCGGGTATTGACTTGTATAGACAAACAAGGGAATGAAACCAATTGGTAAGTAAGAAGCATTGAATTACCTTTAATTTTAATTTGTTTTAGGATCTTTATGATCTCTGTTTTTTAAGTTAGAGCATTTTCTTTGTTCACTAGTTTGAAACCCTCCAAACCTAGGGTTTACTCTCTAAATCTCATTTTCCTCTCATGTCCACCCTTAGAAAATTATGATCCTTGGTGGAATGAGATGTCTACAGGTGGACTAAGTGATTTCTAAGTTTGTTTTTAGGGGAATCAGTGTTGGAGCATATTTTGAGTGAATAATGGTCGGCATCTCTATGTGGCGACCAATAACCAGAACGGTGCAACAGTGACTTCCATGAGATTGGGGTTGAGTTAGACCTTTTCATTGGAGTTGGAGTAGTTTTGGACCATCCCAAGTGTTTTCCAAGTCTTATTTTCATCTTCCCTTAAGGATTTTGGGTACTTCCTTTGTTAATGGAGACCCAATTATCAATTAGGCCTATTTGATTATGTGATTTCCAAGACACTTCCTTTTCACTTCATAACCCTTGGCTTTAGGTATTTCTAGTACTCAATAGAGGGTACTCAAAATTGTGGTTATTTCCCTGGGTCCAGTGTGAAGTATTGAAGTTATGTCCATTAAACCCTCTATGCAGGGCTATAAGGAATTGAAGGCTTGATTTTGGAATACATATCTCAAGGATACCCTAGACTTTCTTAATGTTGAGAACATATTTTATTAGGCTAAATAAGACCTTTGTAAACTTTTCTTAACCCCTACAACTCTGGTTGTCACTTAGGGTCTTATGAATCAATATTTGGATGTTGATTGCATAAATATGGATTATTGAGCTACATTGCACATCTTGAGTCTAGTATTGAACCTTTGTCAAGATGTTGTATGGATTTGTGTGATTTTGTTGTGAAATTTTGTAAAGTTTTAAGACCTAGGTGGAGAGGGTTGTGTTTGTGAAGACCCCTTTTGGGAGAGTGGGAAGGACATAGTGTCTAACTTTCCTTATCCTACCGTAGATCTTGCATCAGAAACTCAATGGTATCTTTTGATAAAGGTTTAGTGAATATATCTACTGAATTTTCTCCTTTGTATTGATGTACTCCAATCTGACTTCCTTTTTTGCAACCTTGTCTATCAAAAAGTGATACTTGATTGAAATATGTTTAGTCTTTAAATGCATAAAAATAGTCTTTGACCTATTCATTGTGCTTGTATTATCACAATGTATAACCACTGGTTCTTCAAAGATTATCCCAATGTCCTTTAGCATTTGTCTCTTCCAAACAATCTATGTGTAATTTATAGAAGAAGCTACATATCCTGATTCAGCAATAGATTGAGCTATACAGTATTTCTTCTTACTCAACCATGAAACCAACCTTTTTCTAAGGAAAAAGGCTCCTCCACTGGTATTTTTCCTATCATCAACACTTCCTACCCAATCAACATCAGTGTAAGCATATAATGTAAAATCATCAGAATTTTCATACCATAAACCTTATTCTAATGTCCCTTTTAGATATCTATATATCCTTTTAACTATATCAAGATGAGTCTCCTTAGGATATGATTGAAACCTTGTAACAATTCCAACTACACTAGCTATATCTGGTCTAGTGTGAGTTAAATACTGCAAACCTCCAATCATGTATTTATATTTCATCTAAAAAACACTTTGAGATTCATCAATATTAGTAAGATTGCATCCAATAACCATAGGTGTTCCAACAGGTTTACAATCTTCCATTCCAAACTTCTTTAGCAACTCCTTGAGATACTTGGTTTGAGAAAGACAAATACCATGTTTACTTTGAGTAATTTTCAAACCAAGAAAGAACTTCACTTCACCAATCATAGACATTTCAAATCCACTCTTCATTTCTTCAGAGAATTTGTTACTCATTTTATCATTTCCTCCAAAGATTATATCATCCACAAAGTCTTCAATAATCAAGATTCCATCTTCGCAAGTTCTCAAATATAGAATACTATTTGCACTACATTTTTTGAAACCAAGATGTAATAAATACATGTCTAACCGATCATACCAATATTTAGGAGCTTGTTTCATACCATACAATTCCATCTTTAATATGCAAATTGAACCACCTCACAATAGGTAATAATAATCATGCCAAAGCTTCTCCTAAGAATAGTATATTCAAACTAGGGATTACTTTTCCTATCATGAAGTGCATTTAAATTGTCAACCCAAGGACATATACATGAAATGGGACAGCATGATATGTGCACTAAGTCTCTCAAAGAGTGATACTACCTATGTTGTAGTAAGGAAAAATACATGAAAGAGACCTACGTTATTGCTGCAGGAAAGTAAACACACATGAATAATTAATGGAATTAATGCTGAAAACTACAAACTTAACTTAAACCTATTCTATCAACCCATAGAATTCACTATAATTATACTTACAAGTGTTGTAGGAACATACATGAGTTTAATGCTGCAGGAATTAAACAGTAAAATTCTACTCAAAATGTTGTAAATGTTGAAATTAAATCTAACCTACTCTAATCTAATCCACCTCCCAAGTGGGCTCCCTTGGTTGGCTTCTGCTAACTACTAACACAAAATGTAAACCAAAATCACTCCATTATATTTTTAGAAACTGATTACATCATAATGAAAATAATGCATAGAACTGGAAAGAGTAACTTTGTTGTGCAAATACAACAACAATATATTTTCCAACTTAAAAACTACAAACTAACAATTTAAAATCCCATTATATAGAGGATTGATGTTTATTCAAAAGCATATAGATAAGGTCTAATTAAATCACACCATAGAGGAAGGAAATTGTAACTGCCCATGATAGTGTAATACAGTCTAGATAACCATTTCATCAAGATATTGACCACTGAGAGGAAATATAGCAGAGATATTTCCTATATTCCCTGAGATGATGGATCCTCCATTGTAGTAGCAATTTCTTGTGGCCATAATAGTTCTCCCCATCACAATTGGGACTTCAATGCCTTTTCTTCAATGTGGTTGACCACTCTCAAGCTTCTCCTTCATCCTAGCAAGTTAGTACCATATGCGGATATATAATCAAGTCAACTAGTCAACTCAATCCAAATATTAGAACACACATTCAAATAGCTATATGAAATACTGTGATAGATATATAATGTTTAGAAAAACATGACACTGTGAGCTACCCATAGACTAGGTGGTTCCAACTGTACTTATCACAAGTTTAAATACTAAAAGGATCACAAATGTCTTGGTAATGTTTTAAACAGAGTATAAATATTAACATAAAATAGAAATAGATTACTATCTCATCACATGCCCCCCTACAAGTAAAATGCATGTCCTCAAGCATTACATTTATTTACAATTCCTCTAAACTTCCTAACCTCTGTCTTTCCTCTTCTTCTGCTCTTAAAAGTATAGTAGAACCCTATGGTTTTCTCCTAGAAGTCCATCCTATAATCCTCCTACAGTTGATCTAACTTTTTAGAATTAATGTCGTAAAGAGGCCATAGAAGCATAGGTGACTAGATTGTAAGGGTGGCACCATAACTCGCACCTAATCTATCTACCTAGCTGGATATAATTTGGTTCTCTATGAATGGATTCCTGAAGATTAATATGACTGTGCGGCTCTAATTTCTTGAATGCTTCTGACAGTCTATTCCATTTATTTCTGGCACCAGCCAGGGCCCTCTAAAAAGAAAATTAGAACATCCCCTGATATACTACATAAACCTCTTCTATGATATTAAAAATATTCTTCTTAGTCTCTGCTTTTATGATTCCATCGGTTAGGATGAACCAATCTCTTAGCAACACATCAGGATTACTACTTTTAGCCCTTAAATGTAGTAGTTATGTATTCTCTTGGTCCCTTAGTTGTCTAACTTCCTTTCATAATTTTCTTCATTATGCATCCAAGACATTAATGCCTTCAGATATATATCCCTAATGTAAAGTAGAGGATTCCATTCAGTCTCCTTGGGAATAATGAAGTTGTGCAGGTATAACTCATAGAGTAGGTTCTGCTACCAAGAAGGAAGGGTTTGATATAGGCCATAAAATTATTGGGCTATTTTGAACTCAAAATCTATGTTCTTCAAGGTCATCATTAGTTGAGATAAGAGGAACTATTCTTTTAAACAAATAGTGTATACCCTGGGAGGAGGTCTACAAGTTATAATCTGACTAGCCAACTTCAAGGCATGATCCATTCTCTATTTTTTCCTTTCCAATTGCTCCTTTAAGTCTTTTATTTCCTCATTTTGGTCATTTATCACACTTTGCATTTTATTCTTTTATTCCTTCCATAGGATTGTTTTAAGAAAAAAATTATTGTACAAGCTAAAGAGAAGGAACTTTAATGTAGGTGAGACACACTCCTCTAATTGATTGTTCTATTTCCTCTTCTCTTTCCATGATTGCTTTAAATAGCTGGTGAAATAGGTTCTATAATAAAGTACTAGGGAATTTTGTGAGTGGGAAGACTGTTGAGGCATTTGAACTTCTTCCTCATTGATTTCTTGAACATTTTGATGACACTCTTCAGGGTCATTTTGACATATTGCAGGCTCAATGTCACATTTATCATTTAAATTTTGAGAAATGTTTGGGATTTCAGGTCGAGTTGGAGAATTATCTAGAATATATTGCACATGGGGTTCTATAGAAGCTTGCTCTATAGGAATAGATTGGAACTCTAGAGATACTTGAGTATTTTTCCTCTCTTTCGAGGACTTCTCCATATAGGAGTATCTTCAACCTCCACACCATTCTTTCTACTAGCTTTATTCATCCTCTCTTCTACAAGAGTAGCTGCTGCAGGAACTGATTTCCTTTTCTTTCCTTTTGAAGCTATGGGGTTTTTTGGTTCAGCTGCAAGAATAGAAGTTCCTTCACCTACTTTTTTTTTTCCTCTCTTCTGAGAAGAGGTAGTGGTATTTCTCTCAAGACCAGGTGAAGGTCTATTTTCTTCAATTTATTTGGGTTCCCCTTCTTGGGTTGCTTGTTCAAAATATGGCTTAGAGAGGGATGCATTATCATTACTGGGTTCCTCAATAGGCTCAACCTAAGGTTGCAAGGTTTTAAATTGAACAAACTCTGACCATGCCAAAGGAGAGACTTCCCTAAGGGATTTTCAACTAACAATTTAATTAGGGCATGGTGGGAGAGAAAATTTGCATTCCCCTTTTGGGTTTCCTCAGCACTAATAATTAGAATGTTATACAAGAAATTGGGAACATTTACTGGAAGACTATGCATTACATAGCTAAGTAACTTGAAATGATGTGCATATAAATTTGAAAATATTCCCTCACAGGTCAAATACCTTATAATGTGTGTTTCCAGCTCATTGAATGGTGGAGGGAGAGACATGCATTTTCATCCTTGCTTGTTAATCTCCAATGAAGGGTCTGTAGGTAGACTAAGTAGGGCTTGAGCTGACCTAGTGTCATGCTCATTGGGATAATGCTCCCCAATTGCTAGAAATCTAGTTACTTTGGCTATGCATTCCTCTGTTGTGACAATTGTTAAACCTCATACGGTTTCCTTTCCCTCTTCAAAGGTACTCATAAATTTTGTTTCTACCTCATCATTAAATTTTGTTAGTTGCAAAAAATACCCCAGCCAACCACACACATTGATCCTCTACACTACTTCAATATCTGTGAGAAGAATGATATGAACCACAGGCTCATGCCACTGAAGCTGCCCTCCCATTTGTTCCAAATAATTTCCTTCAATTTTTTCTATTGTAGCTTGTCAATTTCTGAATTTATTTTTCTCTGTAATTTTTGAATACCTTATTCCCTTTTTAATCACCCTAAATTAAGCTTTCAAATTGCACTTATTGAAACTACAAATTTTTCTCTTGCAATCTTTCTGTTGTGTTTGTAATAAAAAATAATAATGGCATTTTTATAGAAGAAATTATAACTCTAACTGCAATTTTAAGTACAAGTTACCACATAGTTTAATTATGTCCTTTTGGATCACATCAAGTCTAAAAATCTGAGATAATTCAAGAATAATAGTACGACACTTGTGCGAGATAATAAAGGGACTTAATGAGACAAGGCTAAAGTGTAGATTTGAGTTGATAGGTAATCTTATGATAAGTGAGAAGGACAACTAGAAATGACATGTAAACTTAATACACTTCCCTTCCCCCTACAAAATTAAGACAAGTGTCCACACTTTTCACACTTGGAATAGGGTGCTTAACTAGCTTAGTGCCTTAATCATAGATTGATCACAGTACTAGATATAATTACCAAAATCTATGTGCTAAAAGTGGAAACAAATTTGAAAATTTTTACTTATCATTCAATTACTGCATGCATGAGAAATAAAAGGTGGCGAGAGTGGAGTAAGTACAATGGCTACATGTGTCAGCTGATGTGGCTCTTATTTCAAATATATAAATATGGAAAGAGGTGGTGACGTGGAGGATGGGTGGATGGAAGGTAGAGAAGTGGAATGGGTTGAAAATAAGAATATTTAATATGAATAGAAAATGGAAATTCATTTAGAAATGAAGTTTTTATTATGAACATACACAAAGGAGTGTTATGTTGAAGTTGTAGGAAGAAGGTTGGCACCCTCTGCTGCAAGAAGTTTTACCTATTGCTCATTTCAAGTTGGATGTCTGAATTTCTGTAGAAATTCTTCTTTGGTCTGGTAATAATGATACAGATGAGGTTGATGCCCATTGACCAATAGGTTGAAGTGCACTGGGTCAATAGTTGTCAACAAGACTGCTCCATCAACAAAGACATGGTCTATTTCATATGGTCCCAGCCATCTTGTCTGCAGTTTGCCTAGTATTTCTTGGAATCTAGAATCATACACTAATGCCCAATCACCAAATTGAAACTATTTTTTATTAATATGGGAGTCATGCCACTTCCTCCTCTATTTTTGTACTATCTCAGTTCTCTCCAATGAATATTTTTGTATTCCATCCAAGGAGTTGAGATGGAGTAGTCTGTCTCTCTATGCTGCAGGAAGGTTAATGTTTAAGTCTGGAGAAGTACGCAATTTTTTATGCTCAAACTCAATCGGTAACATTGATGCTTTCCCATACAATAATTCAAATTGAGTGAACCCTATGGTTTTATTCCATGTTATTGTGTATGCCTAAACTTATTCTGAGAGTCAGATGCTCCAGTCATGGTGGTCTAGATGAACTATTTTTTTTAGAATTTCTTTTATCTCTCCAATAGTAACTTCCTCCTGGCCATTGGCTTGAGGATGGTAGGGACTGGAATTCCTATGTCTGATATTGTATTCCTTTATGAGTTAAGTGATTAGATTGGATGTGAATTGTGCTCCCTGATTATTTGCAAGCTCTCTTGGCACACCATAACGGGTGAAGCTTTCCTCATACAAAAACTATGCTACCTTATGATCATGTGCATGCGTCATGGCTTTTACTTCCACCCATTTGGTTAGATAATCAGTGCATACCAAAATGTAATAATTTCCATTAGATGGGGGGTCTATAGGACCAATGAAATTCATGCCCCACTTGTAAAATGGTGATGAAGGGTGCTCCCCTTAATGCCACAAACTCATAACAGAAACAGAGAAACAACAACAATTTGCAAGAATAGAAAATGGGCTTCTTATTATCTCCACAAATGTGGAATTACAACTTTCAGAAT